>SJYC01109366.1:0-28966 GCA_006408675.1 Madoqua kirkii
TCCATCGAGTCCATGATGCCATCCAGCCATCTCATCCTCGGTTGTCCCCTTCTCCTCCTGCCCCCAATCCCTCCCAGCATCAGAGTCTTTTCCAATGAGTCAACTCATTGCATGAGGTGGACAAAGTACTGGAGTTTCAGCTTTAGCATCATTTCTTCCAAAGAAATCCCAGGGTTGGTCTCCTTCAGAATGAACTGGTTGGATCTTCTTGCAGTCCAAGGCACTCTCAAGAATCTTCTCCAACACCACAGTTCAAAAGCATCAATTCTTCGGCGCTCAGCCTTCTTCACAGTCCAACTATCACATCCATACATGACCACAGGAAAAACCATAGCCTTGACTAGACGGATCTTAGTTGGCAAAGTAATGTCTCTGCTTTTGAATATACTATCTAGGTTGGTCATAACTTTTTTTCCAAGGAGTAAACGTCTTCTAATTTCATGGCTACAGTCACCATCTGCAGTGATTTTGGAGCCCCCAAATATAAAGTCTGACACTGTTTCCACTGTTTCCCTATCTATTTCCCATGAAGTGATGAGACCGGATGCCATGATCTTCATTTTCTGAATGTTGAGATTTCAGCCAACTTTTTTGCTCTCCTCTTTCACTTTCATCAAGAGGCTTTTTAGCTCCTCTTCACTTTCTGCCAGAAAAGTGATGTCATCTGCATATCTGAGGTTATTGATATTTCTCCTGACAATCTTGAGACCAGCTTGTGTTTCTTCCAGTCAAGGCTATGGTTTTTCCTTTGGTCATATATGGATGTGAGAGTTGGACTGTGAAGAAGGCTGAGCACTGAAGAAATGATGCTTTTGAACTGTGGTATTGGAGAAGACTCTTGAGAGTGCCTTGGACTGCAAGGAGATCCAACCAGTCCATTCTGAAGGAGATCAGCCCTGGGATTTCTTTGGAAGAAATGATGTTAAAGCTGAAACTCTGGTACTTTGTCCATCTCAGGCGAAGAACTGACTCCTTAGAAAAGACTCTGATGCTGGGAAGGATTGGGGGCAGGAGGAGAAGGGGACGACTGAGAATGAGATGGCTGGATGGCATCATGGACTCGATGGATGTGAGTCTGAGTGTACTCCGGGAGATGGTGATGGACAGGGAGGCCTGGTGTGCTGCGATTCATGGGGTTGCAAAGAATCGGACATGACTGAGCGACTGAAATGAACTGAACTGAACTGATCTGATGTTTACCCCCTCTGTTAAGGCACCATCTTGCATGCTAATAATAACAATATTAATCACTGGTTTTATACTTATTTGTGAAAATCCACTCAGTTGTGTCTGACTCTTTTATGATCCCATGGACTGTAGCTCTCCAGGCTCCTCTGTCTATGGGATTTCACGGGCAAGAATACTAGAGTGGGTTGCTGTTTCCTTCTCCAGAGGATCTTCCAGATCCAGGGACTAAACCCAAGTGCCCTACATTGCAGGCAGATTCTTTACCATCTGAGCCACCAGGGGAAGCCCGACTTAATTAAATTCTAAATAATTGTTAAGTCTTATCCACTATTCCAAACTCCCTATCAATCCTAAGAATTTTATCCTTGAAATTGTACAGGATAAAAATTATATAAACATGATCATTCTATCTGAAAATAAAAAAGTATCAGTAGCTTCTTCATACACACTTGCACTTTTTTTAAACTTCTTCAACATAAAAAATATTTTATGCCCAATTAAAAATTTTCAATTCAGCAGGGATACCACAGAATTATGAAATAAAGTTTTGCATTAAAATATAACTCAATCAGGTATAATTTTCTTGTTAATTGTAACTGGTAACTATAATTAATTAAAAATTGGAAAGATAGAATTAGAAGTGAGGAAATCAATTTGCTTAAAAATATAAAACAAATGACTGAAGATATTGAAAAATAAGCTCCTGTAAGAAACTTCAAAGAACCTGTTAAACAAAATATATTCTAATTCTTACCACCTTAGAACTAATTGGAATCCTCACAAGTAAGCTTCAAAGTTAGCTCCATCCAGAGGCAGTCTACTTTTTGACATTTTCAGTGTCAGGAAGGAAACCAATTACCTCTAATCAGGGACTTTGATATTTAGCACAATTCAGGAGCTCACCACCTACAGGAAATGAAAAGACAGAACACAAAGTTGTTAAAGCAGGTTGTTTTGCTTTGATCTTCAATAAAACTCCGTTTGCTCCAGTCCTCTGGCATTCTCAACTTTGTTGAATGTGAGGGTTCAAAATGAACACAGCATGTTGATGTCTGAATTCAGTAAGGAAACTCCACCTCTTTCTCTCTGCTCTCTATTTTTGTTTTTGACAAGCAGCTCTTCCTTCTGTCGATAAACTCATCAAACTTTATCTGATATGGCACAAGGGAAAAGTTTGGATCACAAAACACTCAGAGTTTGTGGAGGTCAACCAAATTTTATAAAATCTTTCTTCTGATATCTTCTAGTATGTACTGTAAAAGCAATTATCCAACAAGTATCTATGGAATATTTATTTGTATCTGTGCATATGATTTTTTTAAGTGTGAGAAAGAGGGAGAAAATTGCAAAATATTCAGCACCAGCAACCCTAAATTTTAAAATACCATGGACTTTGAGATTTGATTATTTAGCTCAAGTTGTGGGTTGGATAAGAGATATTCTGGTCAGAGGACTTATTATTTTAGATGTTTTACCTCCTAAGTAATACTGGTGATACAGAGATTCCAGGAATGTATGGTCAGGGAAAGTGCAGAAAGCAATATTTGCATCAGAGCTACTTGAGAGGTTGGAAAAAGACATATAGCAAGAGATTAAATAAACTATTCCCCAAACCCCTGTTTGTCATTTACGTTAATGACACTTGCCCAGAAAGCAGGGAATGAATTGACCCAAATAAAGTCTATTTAGTCTAACGATTCATCAGTCAAAAATTTCCTAGGTCTTCCCCATGCCCCAAACACTGTGCCAGGTATGGGATCTGGCAGTGACTACCAAGACGGCCACTAGCAGGAAGAAGTACTCATTTCAAAGCCACGGCCTAAAACAACTCCTTAAAATTTTTTTTTTTCCTTTAGTTTTTATCCAGTGATGATTTCACTAATTTCTTACGGTTTTGCCACTTAGATATTTGGCTTTAGGACTAAGGCCATAGAGGGAAGGCTAAGAGACCATTAAGACGATTAGGATAAAATACTAACAAAGTCCTTTAGGCTTTTGTCTACTGGGATTGCTCCATGAAATCTTCCTCAGGGATATCTGCCTAACAAATAAAACTATTTACTTCTAATAAATTTTAAAAAAATGTTTGGTGTGCATCACTGGGGTTGATGGAGCAAGGGAAAAATGAGTTCAAGTTTTTGCCGCATTTTTAGAATTCATTTCTTCCCCTGTTTTTCTCTTTATTTTAATGAGCTACATGCCCTTTATGACCATAGTGGTTTTTTTTTTTTTAACTGATCAGAAAGTTTAGATATGGGAAATGCAAGAATTAAGCACATTTCTGTCAGGTTTTACCCTTGAGAAAATTTTACATATCCTCTCCTTGTTTCTCCCTTACTTCAACCATCCAGTATACCTATGTTTCCAAGAACAGTCTTATAATTTGAAATTCCGTTTCTAAATTTCAAGGATGAATTTTCATCACATTTGATTATTGATTCATGATTAACCTTTTAGTTCTGGAATAGGGTTTTAGAGCTTAGTTTCATTGGAGTTTATCTAGTCAATTCCATTAATTTATACTAAGTATATGAGGATCTTCTCTGAATCACACAGTTTCTTTCAGTGGAAACCAAATGTGAACCCAGGTTTCCAGACTCCTATTATCCTTTTTCTGTCTCTTATACACATCTAGATGTGTATAAATTGATTCATGATTAACCTTTTAGTTCTGGAATAGGGTTTTAGAGCTTAGTTTCATTGGAGTTTATCTAGTCAATTCCATTAATTTATACTAAGTATATGAGGATCTTCTCTGAATCACACAGTTTCTTTCAGTGGAAACCAAATGTGAACCCAGGTTTCCAGACTCCTATTATCCTTTTTTGCCACATCTTTTAAAAAAATTTTTACCTTCACTTATTCCTTTTTTCGCTTATTTTTTAAATTGCTGTATAGTGGATTAAAAGTATTTCAGGTGTACAGCAAAGTGATTTAGTGTTTTATATATATATATATTCTTTATCAGATTCTTTTCCATTACGACATCTTCTTATTCAGGCTTTCAAGATGCAATATCATACATAAATAATAGCTCAGGGTTTTTTTAATAAATATTTCTGCAAAGGGAAACACTGGAATTCAGCTGGTAAACTGTGAGGAGACATAATCTCTAACAAATGGAAACTATGAGAGAAAGAAAACAAAGAGTCCTCTCAGTCTCTCTTGATCTCAGTAACTTCTCAAGAAAAAAACTCTCCTCTATGTAGTCTTGTTTTTTCTGAAGACCAAAGCATCTGTGTGGAATTATTTCAAATGCTGGACTGTGAATAGAAAAACTCTGAGAAACAAGTTGAGAGTAAAATCTTGATGCTGCCATGGCATATTTTAATAGCATCCCTGCAGTTAAAGAGCATACATTCTGTCTGATTCCCCTTATGTGGAACACTAAAGTCATTTTGGAAACAGAAATGTCTCTAATCCACCATTAAACTCAGTGTCTGTTTTTCAAAGGATAAAAATTGCTTTAGTAAGTTAACTTTAAAAGTCAAAAATCTATTAATGAAACAGTCCAACAAAGCCTAGTAAAATGAAGGATCCATATCTGTATTCATGATTCAAACATTGCATCTTGATTCTAAGTGAATATATCTTTAATCTTTTATAGTTGTGGATGGTGTGTGTGTGCTCAGTCATGTCTGACTCTTTGAGACCCCATAGACTGTACCTGCCAGGCTCCTCTGTCCATGGAATTTCCCAGGCAAGAATACTGGAGTGAGCTGCCATTTCCTACTCCAGGGGATCTTCCCCACCTAGGAATCAAACCCATGTCTCCTCATTAGCAGGCAAATTCTTTACCACTGAACCACCTGGGAAGCCCAACAGAAGGGAAAATTTTTCTGCCTCTACATGTACTTGACGAGAAACTAGTGTGATATAAATGTTGAAATGTATCACTAAAATTGCATTTATTAGGGAATTATCCATTTAGCTCCTGATAGTTTTTTGTGAACATAATCAATACAAAGGAAAAGGTACCAGGGCTTTCAGATTAAAATGAACTGAAATGTTAACCAATAATGTTAAAGGATTTTTGAAAAATCCAACATAGTAAAAATGCATATTCATCTATATATGAGCTCAGTTGCCTCCAACTCTGTGACTCCATGTAGCCTGCCAGGCTCCTCTGTCCATGGGATTTCCCAGGCAAGAATACTGAAGTGGGTTGCTATTTCCTACTCCAGGGGATCTTCCTGATCCAAGGATGGAACCTCATCTCTTATGTCTCCTTCAATGGTAGGTGGATTCTTGACCCCTGTGCCAACTGGGAAGGCTTATAGAAAAATGCAGGGTTAAAAAAACAGTAAAAGGAAATAAATTAGCTAAACTGTCAAGCTTTCCTAATTAATCAAAGGAAGTGTTTAGGGGATTAGGCATGCGGATTCTTATAAGCTCCTACTTCAAGGTGAAATGATGTTGGCATAAACATTTAGGGCCTTACCACATTGTTTGGTAAGCTTCAGGCGGATGCTTCTGTAATATAGTAATATCTTCTCTATGGATATGCTTTTCATCTCAAAGCAATATATAAACATTACACCTCCACCTCCAGTTCTAGGAGACCTTGAGGCACAAAGTAAAAGCAGAAGGGATGTGATCATGGGAATATCCACAGTGAGGCATTAACATCCACAGCTAAGTAAGTCAGCCTCAGACTTCCTGTGGTAGCACCCACAATTTTACACAATTCAGCCAGTTGACTCATTCAAAACCTTAAGGCTCATCAGAATAAATGAGTGAGTCATCATTAACAAAGGGGAAAAACATGTCCCTGTATTCCTCACTGGGGTAAAAGAACCCTCTTGAGTACCTCTAGAGTAAATATATTTTGTATGTCAACTATCTAGTCCTTTGAATTACTAAGGCCATCAATAACAATTTGCTTACTTAGGAAAGACACAATTTTCAGAGTTCTGGGTTACTAGTTGCCCAAAACTGTAAAAAAAAAATTTCCATATAATTCATGCAGAAAAAATTAATTGACAGAATTTTTTGTGATTCTTAATAATAATCACAGTTTTATGTGTGTGGTAGGATGAAGCAGTTCGAGATGTAATCCCAGCATTTCTGTCTACATGTTCATAATTTATCCAAAGAAGGTATTCAAAGAAAGGCCTTTGTTTTGCCTTTTCTTTGAGTTCAGAAGTTCACACTGTGCACAATAACATTCTGTATTCCCATAAGGTGATATAATGTTAAGAATATGTTTGACATCAGCAGCTGAGATATTAAATGTAAATACAATGTTTATTGACAGAAGCCAAAACACCGTTCAAGTGACTGGGGGAAAATAGAAATTTCTATGGGTTCAAAATCCCCAATGAGGCCTCCACAAAATGCTTATTTTAATCATGTTAACTACTTAAATAAACTAATACACTGTTTTCCTTTGCTTTGTTATATTACTTTTAAAAATACTTAACAGCTTTATTGGACTAAAATTTACAGTCCTAAAAATTCACCCATTGAAAGTACACAGCCTGATAATTTTTCGTATTTAGAATTGTGCAGGTATCATCATGGTTCAGTTTTAGATAACTTCCCTTGCTCGAAGACAATCTCTCATGTCTGTTTTTAGTGAAACTTGCTCTCTCTCCCTGACCCAGGCAAACACTGATGTAGTTTTTGTCTTTCAGTTCAGTTCATTTCAGTATCTCAGTCATGTTCGATTCTTTGTGACCCCGTGGGCTGCAGTAGGCCAGGCTTCTCTGTCCATCACCAAGTCCCAGAGCTTGCTCAAACTTATGTCCATCGAGTCAGTGATGACAGCCAACCATCTCATCCCGGCTCTGTTTCTGTCTCTACATTTCACTTCTTCTACAAATGTTACATAAAAGACATTATAAGAATAAAAACCTCTCAAAGATGTCTACACCCTAAGCCCTGGAGCCCATGAGTGTGTTACCTTTCAGGGTAAAAATGACTTTGCTCATGTGAATAAGACCCCTACCTGGAAAAGTTCCCTGGAATATCTGGATGAGCCCAATCTAATCACAAGGGTCCTTAAAAGCAGAGAACTTTGCCCAGCTGGGTCAAATAAATGTAATAATGGAAGACAGATTAGAGAGATGCAAGGTGAGAAGGACTTGACCCATCATTACTTCCTTCAAAGATAAGGAAAAGGGACCACAAGCCAGGGAATGCAAGCAGCTGCTCAAAGGGAAAAGTCAAGGAAACTGATTCTCCTCTAGAGCTTTCAGAAAGAAACAATACCCAAATCAGTATAAAATAATCAATGATATCTTTTGAGAGGATTGCTAATTATTTATTGATAGCATATAACTTAAGCACCATGTACAACCTTACAAAGCTGAAATTGTCTTTGTCAGCACTCAAAATGGTAGATTCCAGAGAAGGTGGAGAACATTTTAAATTTATACTAGCTCTTTTATCCCCATAGGACCACATAATAAAGATTTTCTTTTTTTGCTATTGTATCAACAATGCTGGTCTAAGAAGAATCATTTAAAATGTGTATCAGTTAAGTTCAGTTTATTTCAGTTCAGTTGCTCAGTTGTCTGACTGTTTGTGACCCCATGAATCACAGCATGCCAGGCCTCCCTGTCCATCACCAACTCCCGGAGTTTACTCAAACTCACGTTCATCGAGTCATCTCATCCTCTGTCATCCCCTTCTCCTCCTGCCCCCAATCCCTCCCAGCATCAGAGTCTTTTCCAATGAGTCAACTCTTTACATGAGATGGCCAAAGTATTGAAGTTTCAGCTTTAGCATCAGTCCTTCCAAAGAACACCCAGGACTGATCCTCAGAATGGACTGGTTAGATCTCCTTAAAGTCCAAAGGACTCTCAAGAGTCTTCTCCAACACCACAGTTCAAAAGCATCAATTCTTCGGCACTCAGTTGTCTTCACAGTCCAACTCTCAAGTCCATACATGACCACTGGAAAAACCATAGCCTTGACTAGACGGACCTTTGTTGGCAAAGTAATATCCCTGCTTTTTAATATGCTATTTGGGTTGGTTATAACTTTCCTTCCAAGGAGTAAGTGTCTTAATTTCACGGCTGCAATCACCATCTGCAGTGATTTTGGAGCCCCCCAAAATAAAGTCTGACACTGTTTCCACTGTTTCCCCATCTATTTCCCATGAAGTGATGGGACCAGATGCCATGATCTTTGTTTTATGAATGTTGAGCTTTAAGCCAACTTTTTCACTCTCCTCTTTCATTTTCATCAAGAAGCTTCTTAGTTCCTCTTCACTTTCTGCCAGAAGGGTAGTGTATAAATGAAATAAATATAAGCTACTTATTTGTTAGTACATGGCTTTTGCACAGTCTGTATAAACAGGTGAGTTTTCTCTAGTGCTGAATCTTTCCATCTAGTCAAACCATTCAAAAATATGAGTGAAAAAATATCAAAATCTGAATATTCCCATTTACCTTGAATTCTGAAAAGAGTCAGTATAGCATACTTTACATTTAGCCTAATGACCATAATTTCAATAAATCATGTAAGATAATGTCAGTGAACCCAAGTTAATATATTTTTCCTAGTAGCTGGTTTAGTTGTTTTCTCCAAATCTCTATTTATGGAAAAAGATTTGGAATCTTCTCATTTTCAATTTATACTTGAGTTGAAATATTTAAGATATGTAAGAAGAAGATCTAGATACCTGCTAAGAAAACTGAATTTGGGGCTAGGGCTAAATTCAATTCATCTATTTGGCATATGAAGTTATATCTTATTAGAATTAAAGAAAACAATATATAGCTTATTTACAGACTTTTATATGTATAAACTGTAAGAGAACATCTCTAGTGTCTGACTCTGCTACTCCATTGACTATAATCCACCAGGCTCCTCTGTCCATAGAATTTTCCAGACAAGAAAGCTTGAGTAGGTTCCCTACACCAAAGGATCTTCCCAACCTGTGTCTCCTGCATTGCAGGTGGACTCTTTACCTCTGAATCATCAGGGAAGCCTCTAAACCACATATCACTGAGTAATAACCCATCCTGAAAATAATTTTTTACCTATGAAGTCTAATTGCTGAACTTCAGTTTTTGCTAATTTGTCTGTAGCGCCCAAGGCAGTAATTTTTGTGCTTGATAAATCTAGGTTTTATTTCATGAAATAAAAAATGTTTTTAATTGCCTTTAATTATACTAAGAAGGTAAAAAGCAAAGAATAATATATTCAATGCTGAGATTAGCTCAGATATGTGCTGTACAGACAATTCCATTTCTGACTGTGACATCAGTATGCACATGGGAATTACAATAATTTCCACCATAAGATTAAGTTCAAATACTCTTAACTTTTTACTGACTGATCTATCATTCATTCTTCTCTACTTTTTATGATCCAAACTTTTATTATGTACATCTTCGTGAAAATTAAATCCTTTCATTTTTTTATTTTATCTTTAGGTGTAAATATATAACTTTTGTTGAGATATTTTGTTGGTGGAACCAGTTACAAGAACAGAAAATTAGAGGCTATTTTCAGCACTTAGTCTATTGATTATGCAATTTAAAACTAAATCCCCATGTTATTGACATATTAATTATTCACTAAAATTTTAGAAAATAATAGATTTCAAAGAATATTTTATGATTCTCTTTGTACTATTTTTCACTAACTTCTTGCCTCTTTTTGATTTTGGTTTCGATCTTGTTCTGCTTTTTGTAAGAGAGTATAGATATCAGTTGAATTAAATTTGCTTACATTTTACTTCAAACTATTTAAAATTGTATCTGATAGGAGTTCCTTGCTAATTGAGACATTGTTTAAAACTTACAGCACAATCCAAAATAAGATTGTTTTTATTGTGACTACTTTTATTTATTACTTAAATTAAGCCATCTTTAAAATAGCCCTGCTTAAATTGACCCCCATTTGTCACTTTCTTTTTTTACTTTTGTAAAACATTATATTTTAAATATATAAATTTATGTACCACTCAGTACCTAGGACAAGTAATATAGGAAAAATGTTATCTTTCATTAAGTGAAAAAGTGAAAGTGTTAGTAGCTCAATCAAGTGCGACTCTGCAACCTCATTCACTAGCCAGGCACACTCTTCTGTCCATGGAGTTTTCCAGGGAAGAATACTGGAATGGGTAGCCATTCCCTTCTTCAAGTGATATTCCTAACCCAGGAATCGAACCCAGGCCTCCTACATTGCAGGCAAATTCTTTACCATTAAGTGAAATGGGGCACACAATAAAAAATTAGGAAGAGAGAGCTCAGTGATAAAAATTGTGGAAATCCTTCCATACCTCTCCAAGTCCAAAGAAATTCAGAAATTCTTCGAGGATTTTATGCTATACACTGTGTTTTAACTTCTATTTATATGGGGAGGGCTTTATTTATTTCTAAAAAGAAAAGCAAGGAAAGAATCAGTATCAGACTTTGTCATACTCTATTCCAAGTTTGCATTACTGTAATATTTTCCAATATTTTGTAAACCATTTTGTAATTAGAGTGGAAATCACAACTGAATACACCTATCTATAATAAAGCACTAATTCATCCAAACTGACTGAATTGTTACCTTATGAAATCAGTGACCTTTCTTGACTGCCAAGGAGAAAATAACTTCAAATGGTGAATTTCTTTATACATATGATTCTAATTTAACTAAATATTTGGAAATTACACTATAGTTCATGAGGTACCCAGAGATTTTTTTTCTTTCTAAGTCACATTTAAAGTATAGAGCTTGGAAGAGAATAAAAATACTGATATTAATAAAAGTTAGGGAATTTCTCTTTGCAAAAGTAGCATAATTGACGTAACTGCCCCGTCCCCCACCATGGTGACACTCAGACTTCAGTAAAAATGAGAAATGTAAATAAGTATTTAGTTCACAAACTGGTAGTTCAAACTAACACAGATTCTAAAAATATACTTTCCTGCTTTCAATATAGTAAAATATAATTTTCCTAGTTAAAAGGTTAAGGAATGTCAATTCTGATAATCCAGAGTTGTTATATTCAGCGTAGGTGGCTGAGTTTCAATGGACTTTTTTCCCTGTGTCTTAGATGACATGGGCATTGTCTGTCTTACCTGCTTCCTGAGATGTCTCTGTGTTGTGACTATGTCTGCTTTTCCAGCTCATTTTTTTCTCTAATTTTTAATTTTCTAAAAAGTCAGCATTCACATTCCCCAATGTCTTCACCTTGATTTCCTCAAAACACTGAGTGTTGTAGATAATATTAGTAAGGGTGATTTTATTGCTTTAATTGTTTTAAGTTTTCTATTTCCTTTTTTAACTACCATAAATAATGTATTGAATATAATATACACTTACATTTTAATAGAATATTAAAACAGAAAAGAGAAAGGAAATTTTGCTTTTTGGATTCATAATAAGAATTTTCAACATCATTATCTTTAAAAAAGTTTCCCAAAGATACTGAAGAATAGCATATGCTCCTTTTAGAGCAAAGTCAAATCTGAATTTGAATGTCCAAATCCATGTTTTGTTCCTCTATAATTCTCAGCACAATTCCTAGATAAAATTACCAGCCAAAAGTCAAAGGGAGCAGGATATTATATTATATAGTATCCTTTATTTGTTTCAAAATAAATTTGGTATTGTTAAATTCACTTAGAGCTATTCTGGCTTTTCCTTTTAGCCTTGAAATAATTTAGATTCTACTGAAGACTCTATGTATCAGTCATGAATAGATCCTACTAAGACAATTCATAATTTTGAATATATGTGGACATTAAAGAAAACGTGCACATCAGAAATTTTTTCATCAGAAAAAATTTCTGATGTGCACGTTTTCTTTAATGTCCACATATATTCAAAATTATGAAGTCATGAATAGATCCTACTAAGACAATTCATAATTTTGAATATATGTGGACATTAAAGAAAACGTGCACATCAGAAATTTTTTCATCAGAAAAAATGGGTTCAATTTCTTTCACACTTACCTGTTGTTCTATGTGTGATTATGTGTACATTTAGGCCTACTTGTATGTGCATGTGTGTGCCTAGTCATGTCTGACTCTCTGACCCCATGGTCCAAAGCCCACCAGGCTCCTCTGTCCATGGGATTCTCCAGGCAAGAATACTGAAGTGGGTTGCCATTTCCTTCTCCAGGGGAATCTTCCCCAGCCAGGAATGGAACCTGCGTTTCTTGTGTCTCCTTCATTGGCAGGTGGATTCTTTACCACTGCGCCCCCTAGCAAGGTCTGCTTGTATACCATCATCTAATTTTTTTTAAAGATAAGATTATCATTAATTTTTCAACTGAGAGGACTTAATTTGGAGTTTAAAAATTCAGGATAACGATGAAAAATAGGATTGCCATCTGGATTTACTGGGGAAAATTGCAGTACCAAATATTGCAGGCACTGTCCTTCTTAATTCTTGGTATTTTATACTTTTGAGGGTATCCTGATGTTCCATTTGGCCTCCCTGTTTTACCTCCTTGTTTGCCAAAACAAGTCTCAATGAGGTGCAGAAAAGATATTTGGGGCCAAATAATAGAGTGTGGTTGAAAAACACTTGCCTCACGTAAATACAGCTTTAGGGAGAGAATATCTACTGCTCGTCTCTCCAACAATAAGACCATGTGATCTTGGAACACTTCTGTTATTATTGCTTCAATTTATTTAAACATAAAATTTTATAGGCTTAATCGATAATATTAAACATAAGATGATCTTTCGTTCAAGTTGTTAACTTAGAATTCTTTGTGAAATAAAACACTAGCAAAGTAGTGTTCAGTTTCAATAAAACATTTTCTTCAAGAAGATTGTTGCAGAAATAGTTGTTTAAAAGAAAAACCGCCTTGATATAATAGGTAGCATGTTAAAGAGATTGTTCCCCATTACATTGTAACTCATCGACTATTATCAAGAAAAAGATTTTCCAGTGGTATATCACATCGTGTATATTACAGTCAATCTTTGCTTAAATCTGTGTCTGCTTGCTTGTGATGAATTATAAAACAGCTTTTGCAATGGCGCTGCTCCTCCTCATCTTCTGTCTTGTGGCCGAGGCTTATAAGTGAAGGTTATTCAGTACTTGGTTTAGCAAGGCTCTTGCAGATGTGTTGCATAAGGTGCACTTGCTGAAACCAGACAGTCAAGGAAAACATGACTCCTGACAGTTCTGTGTATCCTCTCACAACATAACTACAAAATACATTTTGATTTTAAGGTTCAAATAAGACTCAAGTTGAGAGTTCCTGGAAAATAATTCGCATTACTTCCTGAAATATACTTCCTAGAGTTATATTTTTGATGGCCATCACCTCTATGCAACACTCTGCCATAATGCCGTTCTATCATTAAGAGATGGCAGTGGTGTTCTTACACTCTTAGCATTCATGGCACAACCTTTCTTTTGTGGTTCAGATAGTAAAGAATCTGCCTGCAATGTGGGAGACCTGGGTTTGATCCCTGGGTTGGGAAGATCCCCTGGAGAAGGGAATGGCTATGCACTCCAATACTCTGGCTGGAAAATTCCATGGACAGAGGAGCCTGGTAGGCGAGAGTCCATGGAGTCCAAAGAGTCGGACACAACTGAGTGACTTCCAGGTTCACCAAGGATTAAAGGCTCCAGAAGAGTCATCAGGGTAGAAGTGGAGATTTGTTATCACACAATCCCAGGTTGAAATTCTATTTCTGAATAAACTGCTATGAGGACAAGTTTCTTAAACTTCTATAGATACAGTGTTTTCACATATAACATAGGGCTAAGGACAGAGGTCAAATAAATCAAAGTTATTTTAGGTCTTTAAGTCAAACTATCTAAATGAGTCTGATTGTAAAAAAAAAATGAGCAACAGGATTAGAGCAGCAATAAGAACATACTTGTGTCATGAAAGATTCATGAAAACATTCTTTAGAAACAGTAACTCACTTACCTAGATAACTTGTAGTGTCTGTAAGGTAGGCAAAATGGCAGATTCTATTTCCTTTACTATCAATACAACCACTGGGATGGGAAGGGGGATGGGTATGGTTGCTGAATCTTCTATCTGCTTCTATTTACCAATTTGTAAGTGTATGTGTGAGTGGTGTGTGTGGTGTTAGGTACATGAAGATGTAGATTGTAAGTGAATTGCTAGAGTTTAGGACTCAACCTGACACTCGCTTGTTCTGTGATCTAAACTCTTAATCATGATTTCCTCATTTTTAAAAGAGGACAATGTTAACTTCTCTCTAAAAATCATCAGAGTATTATAAAATTCACTTAAGTATATGCAAATGGCTTGTAAACCAAGGTGTATATATATGCTTTAAAATAGAAAGAAAATGCCTTCAATATACAGATAAACAAAAAGCACATGAAAAGATGCTCAGAATCACTACATATTAGAGAAATGCCTCAGGCTGGTCAGAATTGCCATCATCAAAATGTCTAGAAACAATAAATGCTGGAGAGTGTGGAGAAAAGGTAAGCTTCCTACCCTGTTGGTGGGAATGCAAATTGGTACAGCCACTATGGAGAATAGTATGGAGGGTCCTTAAAAACTAAAACTAGAGCTATCATATGATCCAACAATCCCACTTCAGGGCATATCCAGAGAAAACCATAATTTGAAAAGATATATGCACCCCAATATTCATTGCAGCACTATTTACAATAGCCAAGTCAAGGAAGTAACCTAAATGTTCATCAACAGACAGATAACGAAAATGTGGTACATATATACAAAGATCACTCAGCCATGGGAAAGAATGAAACAATGACTGCAGCAACATGCACGGACCTAGAGATCACCATACTAAGTGAAGGAAGTGAGAGAAGGACAAATATCATATGATACCACTTGTATGTGGAATCTAAAAACTGATACAAATGAACTTACAAAACAGGAACAAACTCACAGACTTTGAAAACAAACTTATGGCTATCAAAGGGGAAAGAAGGGGAGGGGCATCAGTCAGGAGGTTTGGATTAACATATGCATATACCTATGCATATACATGTTCAGTTGTCAGCTGTGTCCCACTCTGCGACCCTATGGACTGTAGGCCACCAGGCTCCTCTGACCATGGTATTTCCCAGGCCAAGAATACTGGAGTGGGTTGCCATTTCCTCCTTCAGGGGATCTTCCCAACCCAGGGATCGAACCCACATCTCCTGCTATCTCCTGCATTAGCAGGCAGATTCTCTACCACGAGGCCACCTGAGAAGCCCATATGCATATACACACTACTATATATAAAATAGGGAGTCAGCAAGGATCTGCTGTCCAGCACAGGGAACTCTACTCAATACTCTGTAATAACTACTTCAGAAAAGACTCTGAAAAACAATAGATATATGTATATGTATAACTAAATCACTTTGCTGTACATCTAAAACTAACAACATTGTAAATCAACTATATTCCAATATAAAATAAAAATTAAAAAATAAAGCAAATGCTTTATTTTAAATTATAAAATGAAGCACAAACAAAACCTCACAAAATCAGTGTATAACTTTACATGTCACCATAAACACCCTTATAAACAACAGTAGATCAAGAAATAGAGCTTTACCAGATACCCCAGAAGCTCCTCTATGTGCCCATCTCAATGATAATGTCTTATGACCCCCCGAGAGTAACCACCACTCTGATTTCTATGGTGCCACTTGCTTGGCTTTCTTTACATTTTTATTACCCAAGTGTCCATCTCTGGATCGCATAATTATATCTTATCCATTTTTAAAGCAATATATGGATCTAGCAATATATATTTTAAGCCTCTATTAATCTGCTCCTACCTCCCTCTATTCCTTTCTCTTTCTTTCTGTTGAAAAATCCAGTAATTCACACTGGAAATTTACCACAGCGTGAATTTCATTGACTGGACCCTCACGGTACAACCAACAGATTCCCCTGTCCTGAGTTTCCTGAAAATTGGCAGCTAGATCCAGATGCTTGATCAGAATGTTCACCCTTTTGTCAAGACTATGGTTAATAGTGGGTGTGTTCATCAGTGTCTGTTTGTCTCTCTTTCTGGATGTTATCCAGTCATTGATGCTCAAAGCCTAGATCCATTAACTCACATTATAAAATGACTTTTATTCAGATTCCATCATTTTATTTTCATGTGTAAGTTTAAACATTTTTAAAATGTCAAGCTTCCCCTCATACACTATTTGCCCAGCCAGTGGCATAGTTTATACAAATAAGGCTTGATTGTTTTCCTTTTATGTACCAATTTTCAAGATAATGAATTGCAAGTATTACCCTTTTTGAAGCTCCAACTGATTCATGGAAACTTGACTGGTTGTTTCCTAAACGTTTTTTGGTGTGATATTATTAGTCTTTGATATTTCCAGATTTGTCCTCTACATTTCCTCTTTCAAACCTGTAATTATCCATTTCTCTTTGAAATCCTGGTTTCTTTAAGTGGGAAATGATATTTCAAAAGAATAATATGGGTGCCAAAAGGGTGTGATGTATTTTCTAGGTCTTTTTAGTGAACAGAACTGGAAAATATACGGTTATACATCTACACATATATTCAAATGTATGTATATAAAATATGTAATGACAATACTGATACTTTTAATTCATATTTAGTACTAATGAGTGTTTACTTAACCTCATCTAAGTAGCCTCATTTCTTTTTCTTTTTTTTTTTTTTGCCTCATTTCTTCATATTCCACACCAAATGTTCTTGTTCTCAAGGACACGGGGAATAATAGAATTAGAATATCCAATAACGAATAAACTGTTTTTTGCTTGTTTGTTTGTTTTTTGCATCACACACACAACATCCTCAGAATAACAATACTCCACATGATTACTAAGAATAGGTAATTGTTTTACATATGCTCTCCCCAGTCATTTCCTACTTTTTAAAAATTATTCTACCATACTTACATAGTCATAGAATCTAGCTACTACAAATGCTCTCTCTTTTTTAACTCACATTTAATTTTAGTTCTCCAAGTAAATATTTATTTAAAGATACATTTGCTTTCCTTTGTTTCTTTAAATATGTTGTTTTATTTTCTTATGACACTAAGAATTGCTGTAAAAACTCTGGTGATTTTAATGATGTTACTTTAATGATGCTACTTTTGCCTATATTTCATCATTTTCTCATTTTCTTCCCAGTTCAATATTTTACTAAAATGTGATTGGCAGTGATTATTTTGCAGAATAACCAATAACACTTGATTTAGGCTATGTGGGAGCTGGAGCAGAGAAATTGAGCCTATAAGGGGGTATAACAGGAGTATAACAACAAATTTAAGCTACCGTATTTTAGTTCAGTTGCTCAGTTGTGTCTGATTCTTTGCAACCCCATGGACTGCAGCACACCAACCCTCCCTGTCCATCACTAACTCCTAGAGCCTATTCAAACTCATGTCCATCAAGTCAGTGACACCATCGAATCATCTCATCCTCTGTCGTCCCCTTCTCCTCCTGCCTTCAATCTTTCCCAGCATCAGGGTCTTTTCCAGTGAGTCAGTTCTCATCAGGTGTTCAAATGTTTGGAGTTTCAGCTTCAGCATCAGTCCTTACACTGAATATCCAGGACTGATTTCCTTTAGCATGGACTGTTTGGATCTCTTGGCAGCCCAAGGCACTCTCAAGAGTCTGTTCAAACACCACAGTTCAAAAGCATCAGTTCTTCAGTGCTCAGCTTTCTTTATAGTACAACTCTCATATCCATAAATGACTACTGGAAAAACCAAAGCTTTGACTAGACGGACCTTTGTTGGCAAAGTAACGTCTGCTTTTTAATATGCAGTCTAGGTTGGTCATAGCTTTTTTTCCGAGGAGCAAGCTTCTTTAAATTTCATGGCTGCAGTCGACATCTGCAGTGATTTTGGAACACCAAAAAATAAAGTCTCTCACTGTTTCCTCATCTATCTGCCATGAAGTGGTGGGACTGGATGCCATGATCTTAATTTTCTGAATGTTGAGTTTTAAGCCAACTTTTTCACTCTCCTCTTTCTTTTATCAAGAGGCTCTTTTTTTATTCCCCCAAGTCTTTAAGCAGAGATAAATTTGTTCTCTGCAGCTTATATTTCATAGTTCTTAGCGGTATCTTGTAAATTGATTTCATTATTAATATTGCCCACAGGTTTTTGTTTTTGTATTTAGTTTCTCTATTTTTATGAGGATTCATAGAAATTAAAAAATTATGCTGCTACTATCTTTCTAGAATCCTTCTGACTGTACTGTTCTCTTGTTAGTCTATGACTATTACCAGAACATGATCTCCTTTCATGTGTAATCTATAATTAACTTCATCTGATTTATACTTGCCAAAAACTGTTTTCCTCATATTTTTACTTTTGAATCCCATCATTACATATACTATGAAGATGTGTGCCTATCTCCCAAATATGCTACTTTGGAAATGCCATTTGCTTATTTACTACAAAATGATATTCAGTCTTCCTTGGCTGGGGTAATAACCATGTTTAATGTATTTTAATCCCTTTAGTCCCTTCACTTAGGATAGGGCCAAACACTCATTATATATTATATATACATGTGGTTAAATCTGTGTCTAAGGCAAATAATGATTTTTTATTACTCCAAAAGAATTTCAAGAAAAACAACTGAGAAGTTGTTGTAACCAATGAAAACATTTTGTAATGGTCAATGGAAAAAATAAAAAAAAGAAATAAAAATATGTATGAGTTTCTTAAGTACCAGAAAAAACTATTTAGAAACTATGATAAAAAGATTCCATTCATAATAGTGACTAAATTGTTAATAGCAATTTTTCTTATTGTTGTTTAGTCGCTAAGTCATGTCCATTTCTTTGAGACCCCATAGACTGTAATCCATCAGGCTCCTCTGTTCATAGGATTTCCCAGGCAAGAATACTGGAGTGGTTGCCCTTTCCTTCTCCAGGGGATTTTCCCAACCCAGGGATGGAATCCAGGTCTCCTAAGTTGCAGGCAGATTCTTTATCACTGAACCACCTGGGAACCCCTTTCTTATCATCTGCAATTATTTAATTATAATAATAATTTACTTTAAAGACCCAATAAACTCTTTTGGCTATCTGGCATTAAGTAGAAAAAAAAATTCGGGGTCACACACTTAAAGAGAAAAAATGCAAATATATGAATGACTGATTCAATTATTCAGATTAATAATGTCTGGCTATGCTATTTGAGTCGGGTAGTTTGAAATTGATATATGACAAATATAAAGAAGTACATGTAAATGTATAAACTACAAAATTAACAAACTTATTACCTTGCTTAATGTGGAGTTAATACTTTGCCTTCAGATGATCTGGAGCTTCCTGGTGGCTCAGATGGTAAAGAATCTGCCTGCCATGCAGGATACTCAGATCTGATCTCTGGGTAGGGAAGATATTCTGGAGAAGAGAATGACTACCCACCCCAGTATTCTTGCCTGGAGAACTCTATAGACAGAAGAGCCTAGAGGGCTACAGTCCATGGGTGCCAAGGAGTCAGACATGGCTGAGCAACTAATACACACTTCAGTTGACCAACACACGGAAAAGATATTACAGTTCTTAAATTTCCTCAGATTTTAGTCTATTTCACTATAAACTCTATAAATATTAAGGAAAACTGGATTCATGTATACTTAATCATGGCTTGTCAGCCAACAGTGTTGAGGCAAAGAAAGGAAGAAAATCAAGGAACTCTTCAATGACAATTAGGAATACATTTTAGTAGTTTGAGTTGAAATTTTGTTTTTATCTGATATTGGACAAACTCCATTATGTAGATACAAAATAAATAACTAAACAGTATTTAAGCTTCCACTCCAGCTGAGTTTCAAACTCTGGGAAAAGGCTTATAAGAGAGACTGATCATGCATTTGAGGCATGTCCCTCCTCTTTGCTGCTGCTGTTGCTGCTGCTAAATCACTTCAGTCATGTCGACTCTGAGACCCCATAGACGGCAGCCCACCAGGCTCCCTTGTCCCTGGGATTCTCCAGGCAAGAACACTGGAGTGGGTTGCCATTTCCTTCTCCAATGCATGAAAGTGAAAAGTCAAAGTGAAGTCGCTCAGTCGTGTCCAACTCTTTGCGATCCCATGGACTGCAGCCCACCAGGCTCCTCTGTCCATGGCATTTTCTGTCCCTCCCCTTTAGTGAGGCTTTATTTTCTAGACACTAAGAGATTTAGGGAAATCCCATTTTGTATTCTAAAACATTTGACCCAGTCCACCAGCCAGCCTCCTATGTAGCCCTAGAGTCTGCTCAAAGCAAGCTTAAATATTATATTATAAAATCTGTTTATAAATGCTAAATGGTGAAGGCAGTTTTTCTCTCTCAAGACTGTTATATTAAAACTAATACAACAGTAGAATGTATGTATCACTAATTTTCTTTACCTACTCACATACAATTAACACTTACTCATACATATTCTCATGTTGTAATCAAGGTTAGTTTTATGTTAAAGTAAATTTTAAAATAATCATCTTTGGATTTCAGTCAAGATAAAATTCTTATAGAAAACTAGTTTTTGTTAAGCTTCCTTTCACTATTTCTATGTGGATTGACTTGATCAAGTCATTCTTATTTCCTGAAAGTGAGCAACACTTGGCTTTACCTCTGTTGAAGGTTAGAATTTTCAAACTATAAATGTTCAGTACAATAACATGAATGTTAAATTTTAAAAAAGAAGAAGCCAGAAAATGACATCTCACTCTTATTCCCAGGCTCTGTCACTAATCCTGCCCTCCAGCATGGGTGAGATGTATATAAGGAGAAGAGTAAGGGGAGAGTTCAGAAATCCTTCAAGTTCCTGCTTACTTAAACCTTAATCTCTAGAAAGCTACTCTCTGAGTATTATCATATTTCACACCTACAACAGCTTGATTAGAAATTCTTGTTCACCCCTTTAGTTGAAGCAGAAAGTAAGAAACTATTCTTCTCATACAGAATCAAGGAAAAATCATGAATTTATAGTCCAAAACCTTTTAAAACAGGTCATCTATTTTTCTGCAATTCATGTGTGTTTGTCCTGCCAATTAAGCCAAGATTATTTTAATGAGATATTGAGTCTAATATTGGTGAGTTATATCCTAAACAAATGCCAGTCAAATGTTAGAAGCAATTAAGAGGACAGAGGAAAATAAAAACAGATTTAAATAAAAACGCAAAGAATGTTCTTTGCATTGCAATGTTGTACATCAAAGAAGCAAACCTATTGAAAGCACCCCAAATTACAGGTACTCTAGGAAGATCAATTAAACTAAGAAAGTGTTTAAGTTAATCTTGAGTTCCTATTACAGTACTAATTAAAATTCATTTCGAATCTTTGAATTATAACCATCAAACTAAAGTTCTCAGACTTAGTCATTGGAAAACTTAAAGTCATAGAAACAGCTCCATTGTAAAAATCTGTGTATGAGTAGCCTCAATAAAATATCTGAAAGGGTATGTCAAGGCTATTTTGGTTTGTTTCAAATGAAAAGAAAGCCAATTCAACTCAACCAGGAAGGAATGTATATTGGTTTGCACAACAGAAAATCCAGTTTAAACAAGTTTTGGCCACATGTCCCAAATTATCACTATGAATGGATGGTTATGAGGAGGGATGGACAGGTGAAGGGAGACCTTAACGTGTTTGATTATCTAAGTCTGGACCAAGTGCTCTAAACTTGGAACCCCAGGCCAAAGAAAAAGGAACGTGAATATCTGAGTCAAAGTTGGAGAATGAAGGTTGCTTTAAGGATAAGGGAAAATGAATTTGGGATGCACAAATTAAAGAAAGAAAGAAAGAAAAATAAGAAAACAGAAGGTCAGTTTTTATTGAATCAGAGATTGCATCTGAATTTCATTTTTTTCTTTTTGTAGATTTATGTTCTCTGATGTGAAAACTAAGCTATTAGCAGTTATTCTTACTGTGAAGTGCAAAGGAAATATAAAATTAATGTAGTAATCCTCTGCTGACTCAGACTGTAAAGAATCTGCCTGTAATGCAGGAGCTCTGAGTTCCATCCCTGGGAGGGGAAGATCCCCTGGAGAAGGGAATGGCTACCAATATTCTTGCCTGGAGATTCCATGAACAGAGGAGCCTGACAGCCTACAGTCTATGGGGTCACAAAGAGTTAGACATGACTGAGCTACTAAGCAAACAGTAGTCCTCAAAGTGCTATTATAGGTGGTAAAATATCTGCTCTCAATGTAGTAGGAGCTGCAGGAGACATGAATTCACCCTGGGTCAGGAAGACCCCCTGGAGGAAGGCATGGCAACCCAATCCAGTATCCTTGCCTGGGAAATCCCATAGACAGAGGAGCCCAGTGGGCTACAGTCCACAGGGTGGCAAAGAGTGGACCACTACTGAAGCCACTAAACACATGTGCATGAATGCTATTTTACATAGAAAGCTTGGGCTCCAGATAAGACGCTCCATATGAATGCATTCCTAGCTCAGTTAATTCATTAAAAGACTTGTACATCTAGGGGTTCTGGGCATTGCTGAGTACAAAAGTGATTCTTCGGGTACCAGGCAAGTTCATGCACTAGTCATCCCCTTCAGGAATATATCTGGACCATAGTTAATGCCAGAAATGTGTACATCAGGCCTTAGCCAAGAACACTCTGAGAGTCTAAGTTGATCTTGATGTTTCTAATCTCATCTTTGGGAGTTTTAATCTGCTCAGTGAATGGATTATGGGGTACAGTTAAAGTCAGGAAACAGAAACTCCATCTTTGGAGGCAGAATATATCTCTCAGTCCTTGTAAAAGAAAAAGAGGCACATAGTTGGTGCATGCAAGATTACAAAGTGATATTGAAAAGGAAACACTTTCTAGAAATAGGTTTATTAGAAATGAATATGGGTTTAGTTTTGCTATTACAATAATTTTCTATGTAAAGCATTGTCATAAAGCTGATTTTCTGTTGTTTGTCTTTCCAAAGGTGGCAGTCTTAAGAAAGAATAGATTATACCAAGTAAAACATCATTGCTGCATTGCAAAATATAAATAGCATTTGATAATTTATGAGGCTTGTCTGCTTCTTGTGATAAGTTGAATACGTAAAACTTACATTCTCTTATATTTTATTTCTTTTTGAAATCAAATGAATTAATATGTGATTATAAATCATTTCTTTCAGAACAAGAAAAGCCTTGAGTATCCCTAATTCTCAAATATGCACTGATAATATATTTTAAGTAGCATTGTTGGTTGTTTAACAAGTAAATAATCCATGATATCAAGATATCTCCTTGCTAAAAGCATACAGAGAGTGAGTTCTAATGTAAACTATGGACTTCAGGTGTCAGTGATATGTCAATGTAGGTTCGCTGATTATAACAAGTGTACCACTCTGTTATGGGATGTTGATGGTACAGGATGTGTGTGTGAAGACAACAGAGGATATACGGAAACTCTCTGTACTTTACACTCAGTTTTGCTGTGAATCTAAAACTGATCTAAATATTGAAGTTTACTAATAAGAAAAGCATACAAATAAATAAGAAATTTGTCGTTGTTCTGTTGCTCAGTCTTGCCCAACTCTTTGTGACACCATGGACTGCAGCACACCAGGCTTCCCTGTCCATCATCTCCCAGAGTTTATTCAGACTCATGTCCTTGAGTCAGTGATGCCATCCAACCCTCTCATCCTTTGTCAATGCCTTCTCCTCCAGCCTTCAATCTTTCCCAGCATCTGGGTCTTTTCCAGTGATTCAGCTCTTCACATCAGGTGGTCAAAGTATTGTAGCTTCAGCATCAGTCTTTCCAACGAATACTCAGGATTGATTTCCTTTAGGATTGGCTGGTTTGATCTCACTGTCAAGGAATCCTTGAATCCTCTCCAGCACCACATCTCAAAGGCATCAATGCTTTGGCGCTCAGCCTTCCTTATGGTCCAGCACTCACATCTGTACATGACTACTCGGAAAAACATAGATTTGACTATACAGATCTTTGTCAACAAAGTGATATCTCTTCTCTTTAACACACTGTCTAGGTTTGTCATAGATTCAGTTTAGTTCAGTTAGTCACTCAGTCGTGTCTGACTCTGCGACTCCACGAACTGCAGCACGCCAGGCCTCCCTGTCCATCACCAACTCCCGGAATTCACTCAAACTACGTCCACCGAGTCAGTGATGCCATCCAGCCATCTCATCCTCTGTCATCCCCTTTTCCTCCTGCCCCCAATCCCTCCCAGCATCAAAGTCTTTTCCAATGATTACATTACTACAAAAAAAAAAGTCTCCCAATAATTATATTCATAGTGGCAGAAATTTAAGCTATTCACAAAACTTAATAGTCTCAATTTTTCAGAGTACTTGTTTTCTTTAGGTAATTCTTTTTCCCATTCTCAATTATCTCATACTGATACAATTAGCCTTTAAAAAAATTTCTTCAGCTTATATTATTTCTGAGCCTTCCTTAAAATGGTCAATCCACCTTTGTAAAAGTATGAAGCACCGGTACTTTATCCTCCTAGAAACATTACATTTCATAGTTCACTTTTGTGGAAAAGTCAGTAACAAACCACCACTCATCTGTTTGTTTAATAGAATATTGCAGTCAATGGGGCTGGTGTCTAGCACCAGGAAGGCCCGGTGGCACTGGGCTTTAGCCAAACATCTCAAACCATTTTTCTAAATGTATCAGGTCCAGCAAAATACAAAGCTGGTTTTACCAAGTGCCTTTCTCTTTAATTATTTAATTTGTGCACATCGTGAAGGAAATACAATCCATCTGTTACACTGGCACTTAACAAATTATTGTTTTGCTAGAGGAATTTGATGTCCAAGAAGCCTTGTAGTCTTTTTATAAGCATTTGAAAACCTCTACTCTCCTCTTCCAAGACCCATTAGAAGCCCAATGAATGGGGTTTTCCAAAGGCAAGTGGATCTCAGAGCTTCAAAGGCATTGGTTTAGTGAAAAACACTGTGCTCTTGATATTCCTCATCTGAGAATAGTTTGGTCCACAACTACCAGAAGGATTAATTAAAAATGCAATTTAGTGGATTTAATTATTTGGCTTTTGTTTCTTATTTTCTTGGTTTCTTTTTAATTCTTTCTGGATTGATGTGATGCATAGTTCCCAGCTTATAGCCTTTCTTTTTTCCATACTCTGAGCCTCAAAAGGTTATGTTTTTCTACAGATGCTTTGATTACCTCTGAGTGATTCCATTTCCCTTGGGCCCATTCTGTGTATACTTGAGTGTGTTTGCACTGTCTGCTCTAGTCAGGCCAGCTCTGCAGGATCTTGAGGGGTATTACATTCAAGAAGCCTGGATGGGCTCATAAATTTTAGAAGAATCGCATGAAGGGAAGCTAAATCGATTTCTTTATTGCAGGATTTGGGGTCTCTCCTATCGTAATGAGTCTAGAGAAGACAGCGCACGGAAGCCTGCAGCATACGGAATGCTCTCTGCCACAGAATACACTTTCCTCAGAGCATCTGGTTGGACTGGAGATCTGTAGGAACTTCTGTTCTACATCTTTTCTCTTTGCATTTATTTCATCACTCTTGGGTGTTTAGTGTCTATTGTCTAAAGACAAACAGCAAACTGCGGTCTTTTCAAACTGACTTTACTTTTCTTTTCATTGGAATGACGGAAATACTCTATTTGATTGAAGAGACAAGCCCTACCATCAATAGTCTGGAATATCAAAGAATATTTTGCAACTACTGTTTGAACAGAAATTCCCACTTGTTCACATTGCTTAGCGGGCTAGTGGATGGTGGGGCTGCTTGGCTTTAAAACGCATGGTTTCTTTGATTAATTTCTACCAAATTATGCTAATATATACACTTCGTTTTTCAAGCAAAATTCTGTGAGAATTTGCATGTATTTACTAAAATAAGCAAAAAGGAAGTAGAAAGAATTTTTTAAATAGTCTAAAAGGAAAAAAGAACCAGTGTTGAAAGCCTTTTGTATATAGTTCGTTTAGTCTGTCTGTCTATCCTTCCATCCATCTATCTATCTACCTATCTATCTAGGTGTATATATTAGGATACAGGAATTTGGGATTATTTTCTTTTTATTTCCTAAATCACTCTGAGGTTAGCTTCTCTAAAATGACTTTTCAGCATGTGTCTCTATCCCACGCCTCAGTTTGCTACCTGCTTGAGGAACCACCTTGGGAGAAGAGTGGGTGGAGAAACCACTTGCTTGAAAACACCTATGAGAACAGTCACATTCTTTGTGAGAGTTCATATAAATTTTCAATTCACCGATGCCTTGGGGGGTGTGTGGGGAGTGAGGGAGGTCGAGTTCATGACTCAGAAAAGGAAAGAAATAACTTCCACCCTTTTCTCTGATGAGACAGTTCTACCCAGGAGGGATACATTCTGTCTTGAGCAACTTCTTTTTGCTCTAACTCAAACCTCAGTCCCCACTGTTGGAGCCTAGGATGCACCTAAACATAGACTCATTGTTCACTGAAATCACCTGAGTTAGCCGTGAACCTGGCCCCTCATTCACCCTTGAATTCTATCCCCCAGTCTGCTCTAGGAAGGATGCTTTTTCCTACTGGCCTGACTCTGCAAGGGTGTCTCAATGTTGTTCCTATTAACAAAAGGAATTACAAAGGATTCCTGACTGCCTCCCTCTTTCCATAACATGTTTTTTACATTATACATACTACTATAAATTCATATATTTATTCATAAACCATTTGTGTGATTCTTTATTCACTCATGTGTGTGTTCATCTATTTAACAAACATTTATTCAGCACCTACTACATAGAGGTTAGAAACTTTCCAAAGTTTCTCACTTTGTAACTAAGCTAAAGTCATCCCAGATTTTCTGCAAAAGAAATGTAAAAACACAGAGCAGAATATTAAAGCCTTTAATAAGCAAACTAATGGCAACTTTAATTCATTTTAGCTTAGAAATGATGTTCTTTTCTTAAGCTCATATTAAATCCACATAATTCCAGGATTAATATTGGGTTCAGAATCACAGGGAATAGTATTTGGCTTAAGTTGAGTCAATATTTTGCATTTTCCCTGTTTTTAAACTTATGATATTATTACATGTTTATTTAAGTGAAATATCATTTTGGAACAAAAATGTCCTAAAGATAAAATGGCATAGTTTATAAGCCCTATAATAGAATTGGGTGCTACATTGTTATTTACTCCCATGTTGTTTGATTAAAGGTTAGTGCCATATAGATACAACCTTTTTTTTAACTATCTAGAAACACTTATTTTTTTTTTTTTTAACAGTGGCACAGTCGTTAGTGAGCAGCACTTACACAGATCCAGCTCTTCAGCCAAACAGTTGAGGCCAATTCCAGGACTGCTGGAATTAACCATCCACAGCACAACCCCCATTAATTTTCTCCTGAATCATCCTAATTTTCCCTACTTCTATCTTGACACTTGACTTGCCCTTTTTTTTTTTAGCACAACAACCAATGGTTCTTTAAGAATATGTCAGAGCATGTCACCCATCGGCTTAAAACTCTCCATTAATTCCTTCCTATCATGGTCTAAAAGGCACAGACAGTCTGGAACGCTAACTTCCTTTCCTTTCCAGCTTCATCTACTGCAACTTTCCCTATTGTTTACTTCACTCTAATCTCTTTGGTGTCTTTACTGGGGAAGTCAGGACTAGGCAGAGTGCTTGCATTGTCTATCCCCTCTCCAGTAGGCACGTTCCTCCCCCCTTAAAGTGACTTGACTTCCTCCTCCATCTCCTTCAGGTCTAGTCTCAAACTTCATCTTCCTGCCAAACTTCCTCTGACTGACTCACTGAAAACTGAAAACTGTCTTCCTCGAGTGTTTCCTTTTCACCTTCACAGATTTAATTTTTCTCCAGATAGCTCAGAAACATTTATTAATACTATACTATATGTTATACTTGGAGAAGGAAATGGCAATCTACTCCAGTATTCTTGCCTGGAGAATCCCATGGACAGAAAAGCCTGGCGGGCTACAGTCCATGGGGTCACAAAGGGTTGGACATGACTGAGCGACTAACATACTCACATATGTTATTCTATATCTTTTCTATATATCTTTACTGTTGTCTCCATTGATTATAATGTCTTCAAAGGAAGAATTATCAAACAGGCAAATCAAAGCACCTAGGACAGTGCCTGTGAAATGAATGAATAACATTATAAATTCATATCTGAAAAGTACATCATTCATCAAGGTCTGGATATAAAGGTCTTAACAGGTCTTAAAAGTGTAGGAATCATCTCCCCAGTCAAAAGACTGCTGTTTACAGAAACAGAAGTCTTATTTCATAATACAAAAAGAATGCTGAATTTCAGGAAGAATGTTGGGTCTGTGCACACACGCATGGTCCGTTGCTCAGTTGTGTGCAACTCTTTACGGCCCTGTAGACTAAAGCTCATAAGGCTCTTCTGTCCATGGGATTTCCCAGGCAAGAATACTGGAGTGGGTTGCCATCTCCTCTTACGGATTGGGTCTGTGCCTATGAGTATAATATCTGCCTGAAGTAGAACTAAAGGATAAAACTCAAATATCATATGAATTCAGAAAAGAAATCATTACTTTTAAATCTACTTTATAAATCTGAGTTTTTAGATTACATGTAACTGAAGAAATTAGCTAATATTTTTGTTAAACTATATATTGAGACACTGTGAGATAAATCAAGATAACTCCTCAAATCTTAGCTGTGAAAAGGCATTCAGAATTTAGACAGGACTTTCCCTTCAAGTGACTATGGAAGATTATATAAAGGATACCCACTGAGGCTGAACTCAGCCATATATTCAACTGCCCATGGTTTGACCTAGATATCTCCCAGGTACTTCAGCCTCATCATGTCATTTCCCCAGACTAAATCTGTCACTTTCTGCTAATCCTAATCGCACTGAATGGCATCAGTATCCACTTAATTGAAAGCAAACAAACAAACCTGGAAGACATTTTT
>SJYC01109367.1:0-16089 GCA_006408675.1 Madoqua kirkii
CCATGGTTTGACCTAGATATCTCCCAGGTACTTCAGCCTCATCATGTCATTTCCCCAGACTAAATCTGTCACTTTCTGCTAATCCTAATCGCACTGAATGGCATCAGTATCCACTTAATTGAAAGCAAACAAACAAAACCTGGAAGACATTTTTAACTCCTTTCTTTCAACTCCAGAAACCAAATAAATAAATAAATAAATAAATAAATAAATCAGTTTAATTCAGTAAGTGATTGTATGTCCACCTACTGTGTCCATTACCACTAGAAAGAAAGTTAAATCTCTCAGTCATGTCCGACTCTGCAACTCCATGGACTATAACCTACCAGGCTCCTCTGTCCATAGAACTTTCCAGGCAAGAGTACTGAAGTGGGTTGCCCTTTCCTTCTCCAGGGGATTTTCCCAACCCAGAGGTTGAGTGGAGGTCTCTCGCATTGCAGGCAGAGGCTTTACCATCTGAGCCAGCAGGGAAGCCCTCACCACTAACTCTACTAATTACTGCCACCATTATTGTTTTAATCTGGATTCTCACCAAAACCTCCTAACTGATCACCCTGTCTTCTAATTCATTGAAGAATTCTTCATTCATTCTATGTTCCCCATGTTATAGCCAAAGTGAACTTACAAAAATATGTATTGATTGTGTCCCTATTCTACTTCATTCAGACCAGAAAAACTACATGAGCAAAGCAATTTCCAAGGTATACTTTTTATAAAAGTGAAGTCGCTCAGTTGTGTCAGACTCTTTACGACCCTATGGACTCTAGTCCCCCAGGCTCTTCCATCCATGGGATTTTCCAGGAAAGAATATTGGAGTGGGTTGCCATTTCCTTCTCCAGGGGATATTCCTGACCCAGGGATCGAACCCTGGCCTCCTGCACTGCAGACAGACTTTTTACCATCTGAGCCAACAGGGAATCCCAATTTTTTAAACATATTATAAGGATATTATAATTATGCTTGGAAGTTTTCTTGAAATCAGGGGCTTTGAAAGGTCCTCTAATTATGTGATTTTCTGGCCTTAAGTAGTACTTGCAGGGAACAAGCAATGACAACTCTTACTGCGCCCTCTGGCACTCTTGAATTAGAATTAGAATGTCATTACTGATTGTCATCTTTTCTCTATTACTATGTAAGTAATGCCGTTCAGCCAATAACTGTTCTTTGTGAATGCAGTATGTTAGCATAAAGCAATAAGCAAAACCTCCAAATCTTAAATCAGTACCATGGAGATGGTTAACACTGATGCTGTGACAAAGACTCTTAAGAAGTTGTTACAAAGTTAGTGATGATGTGATTTCTATTTACTGGAGAAAGAGCAGGCTCTTGAGGACTTCATAGAAAGTCAGTCTCTCTTTCCCTTCGGCAGAGATTTTCTCTGCCCAGCAGAAATCAATTAATCTTTTTATGCCCAAGTTTATGCCTCTATAAACTGAAGAAAGCCCTTCCTACCTACACTCAGAAGAATGTTTTGATAAATAATGAAGTCATGTCTGAAAAGCACTATATAAAAACAAAGTATTATTATGGTTTTTTTTCCCCCTGAATCAAAATTAGCTTGTTTTCCAGCTTCTAACTAGGCTGTAATAACTGAAGGACAGTATAGTATTTTCTTGACCCTTTTATCCAGGCTACTCAAGCAATTCTTAGGAGTCCTAATATACATATGTAATTCTATGAATACTATAAACTAGTTCACTCATAAACCAATGGTTTGCAAGTACAGTGTAGGATATTTCTGTTAAAAAGTAAACAGAGGAATTTGTTTCATTTTCAATATTTTCCAAGCTGGTAACCTGACTATCCCCTTTAATACCATTAGATTCACTTTTTATAGTAAATGCACAAAAATCAGTTATTGAGGAAAATCAGAAATGTGATACCACTTTTTCCGAGCCAGTGAAGAAAACTTAATAGCACGTTCATTACAGAGCACTACATCTGAGGGAGCACTGGGAAGCTGATCCAGATGCACACACCCATGCGTGCGTGCTCAGTCCCTGATTCCTGATTTCAGTCGCATCCAACTCTTTGCCACCCTATGGACTATAGCCCACCAGGCTCCTCTGTCCATGGGATTTCCCAGGCAAGAATACTGGAGTGGGTTGCCATTTCCTTCTCCAGCAATATTCCCAACCCAGCAATTGAACCGGTGTCTCCAGCTTGGCAAGTGAATTCTTTACCACTAAGCCACTTGAGACAGAGAAGGCGATGGCACCATAGGGTCGGAACACCCAGTAAATCTTAACCTAATAACCAATTGCTTAAAACAGTATCAATCTGACCTCCTCTTTTCCCCTGGGATATATTGTATTCATTTATAAAATGCTGTTGGGTTGGAGTAAAGAACATTTTCCCATATCATTCAGTTATCCATTGCCTCTGTACAATTTTCAATTACTTTTAAAGTTTAGAATATTGGGGAAAATGGCTTTATGGGTTTCATACTTCACAAAATTCAATTAAATTCTAATTTTTATGAAGCAAACTTACTTTTTCTTCATTCCAGGCAATGCAACAGAATTAACCACATTGAGTCTACCAGAATGTATTCAGACAAAGAAAGGCACATGATAGATATCTGACATTTAGTAAAATATATATTGTTAAGTTTATTTCATTATGATACTTTTGTAAACTTTTCTCATTGACTTCCTTTCAAATGATCATTCACATTAGATGCATATCTTCCTGCATCAGACTTCTCATTTTAAAAAGATCTTTGCTTAAAAATATCCCCCCTCTTTTGAACAGAAAAAGGAGATTCTTGGTTCTTCATTGCAACTCCTCTCTCTTCCATTAAATGTGAAGAAATCTGAGGTCTGAGGAAGGGATCTTATTCTTAAGAAGATCAATCCCATGCTATTGGTAGCTTAAATGGTCTTGGTGGCAGACCCAGAAAAAGGAAGAGAAACAGGGGGTCTTCAGTTCAGTCACTCAGCCAAGTCTGACTCTGTGACCCCATGGACTGCACCATGCCAGGCTTCCCTGTCCATCACCAACTCCCAGAGCTTGCTCAAACTCATATCTATAGAGTCAGTGATGCCATCCAAACATCTCATCCTCTGTTATCCCCTTCTCCTCCTGCCTTCAATCTTTCCCAGCATCAGGGTCTTTTCCAATAACAATAACATGAAAGAAGCTGTAAATGCTGAACTATGTTGGATGACAGTGTAGAAAACCTTCAATTTGCAGCTGAAGGTGAGTAGGAAGAGAGCTTCTATGTGATACCAAAATCTCTACCTTTATTTTGGAAGGAACACTAAGCATGCTTATCTTGAATGTGCCTATATAATTCAATCACTCCTAGCATGAGCTTCCCCCCTACTTACCAGAAGCCTCCTCACACCCAGGAACATATGTTTTCAATTGGAAAGTGCTTGCAAAAAGACCACCTGCCAGCAAAGAGAATGTTTTCCCTCTCCCAGCGGGGGGCTTACAGACAGGTTTTAATGTTGTTAAACAGGAACAGAGAAGCCTGGAAGAATGATGTTATAGGCTAGCCTGCTTGTTGAGATTTTCTTTTAAATAAGAAAGGGAAATGGATAAGATATTGAAATGATATTTTTTATTCCCTTTATTGGTCCTCCATCAGAACTCTGGTCCTTCCTTCCCTACAAGTCCTCTGCATGGTTTTTCCTTCAGTTGTGTTTTGTGATATGACCCAATGGTTTTAACCAAATAAGTTAAAATATTTCAAAAGTTTCCATTTTGAGAGCTACTGCTCTAAAGCAAATAAAAAACTCTGCAGCTGCAAGTGTAGATGAAAACTAATCCTATCATTTACGCCCTGCCTGTTAGACAGTCACCAAAAGTGCAGACAGAGTCCTGGAGGCTATTGAAGAACCAGCAGTTGAAAACATTTACGTATTAAAACTAACCTTGAGACCAAATGGCAAACTTTTGCACGCAAAGAATAAAGTTGTTTGTGGGGAAGGAGGCACTGAAGAGGAGAGGAATGAAGGCGGGAAGAAACCAGATAGCCTCAGAAGAGTTCAGGAAGGGGGCGGCTCCTGAGGGCGGCAGAAATCCTCCCAGCTTCTGCCATTGTCTTCTCACACATACTCAGTCTTTCTGTGAACTGTAAACAGATGCTGGGCGACTGAGTTCCAGGTTTGACAAAACGTTGTTTTCTTTTTAAATGAAACAAAAACGTAGATGAAGGAAGCCTAGCTACAGTACTGGATGAAATAAAGAGCTGTGGATAAAGGGGTCACTACACATGTCATTTCAAAAATCAGTCTTGCAAACAAACAGATGGAGGGGCTGTTTCCTCCCTCTGCATTCTTGAAGTCCACCTCGTCCCACATTGGAGGGCTCTCTGTTAATCTCACGAATCCAGGGAACGTGAGCACAGCAACTCCCCAGGCAGTGATCGCCTTGTCTAAGAGGACTAACCTTCCTGCAAGCGCCGCAGGCACATTCCGCAGGGCTGACAGGGATCTCAGACACCCAGCTACGGTTGACAGAGCCTAGCAGGCAAGGTGACAACGCGGTGACATGTCAATGATGAGAGCCAAAAAGCAGTTCCAAGTCAGTATCCCACAGAGACTTGCACCCACTTCATTCTGGGTCACAGTGTTATGTGGTGGAGACAAACTAAAATAAGAGGAGGGGGAGAAAAAGAATGCCTTCTGCTAACCTTTCTTCTTGTGTAATAAGATTATAATGCAAAGGTTTTCTATCCATGGGGGGTCTTCAAAGCATTCCACCACCCAGGATCCCAAAGTGAACTAGATGAACTCTGCTTAAGACAATAAGCCGAAGGTTCTGAAGGGAAGAGACAGGAATATAACGCAGAAATAGGTAAACTTCGTATGCTTATTTTCTTATGACACACTTCTTTTGAGAAGTCATAGGCTAACACTGTCTTACAATAGCCTGCTTTAATGGTAACATGATCGAAGTTTGTGCAGTTAACTCATGGATTGTGAACTGAGAACAATCTTTCAATAAGACAGTGTGGTCACTTCCTTGTTAAAGCAATCCCTGGCCTATACTCCTGTAGGAAACAAGGATGGAGAATATTCCAGAAGTATCCATTGCTTGCTTGTGTTTATTGTGAGAAAACCTGTTGCTTACTGGATAGCTGTCCTCTGTCTCAGAAGGCTCATTCTATGTGCAAACCAGGAGCTCCGTATCTTTTTAATTTACAAAGAGGGAAGTAAAATATTTTACTTTTGTCAAGGAAGTTAACTTGTATGAAATTTGCTTTCTTGTACACAGATAGCCCAGAAGCACACATCTCCCCAAATCTCTTCTTTTGTATCACACCTCCAATATTAGTGTGAAAGAAAAAAAGTGGAATTTGAGTATAAAATCTATTACCCTGCTTAGAATACTTAGAGAATGTGAAGAAATGAATATTGAGTTTTACAATAAAGTGAAGGTCTGGAAAAAAAATAGTGATTTTTTTTTCAGGACTTGAAGACCTTATATTTAACCAATCTGAACTTTCTGCCTATCACCTAGCCTTCCTGCTCCTGCTTCTCCCTTTTAACCTCCTTCCTTTTTTCCTTTCCTTGACAGTCATTTACTTATGATCACTTACTCTGTGCCAGGCAATTGTGCTAGGCTCCCAAGGTGACGAAGAAAGTTTAATTTAAGCTGAATGAAAATTTTTCTCTTTCACATTTCACTTCATACATTTTTGAACTATTTGAACTTTCTCCCCAAAAGTGTGTGTTGCTTTCTTTATGATATTCTAAAAGAACTTTTATAAAAAATAATCATAATATCCTAAAAAAGAGGGTCAACACATTTTCTGTAAAAGCCCAGATCGTAAATATTTTAGTTCTCTGTTGGAACTAACTCAAATTTGCTTCCGTAGCATGAAAGCAGCTATTGTTGTTGGTGGTTAGTTGCTAAGTCATGTCAGACTGTTTTATGACCTCGTGGTTTGTAGCCCGCTCCTCTGTCCATGGGATTTTCCAAGAATACTGGAGTGGGTTGCATTTCCTTATCCGGGGGATCTTACCAACCCAAAGATCAAACCCACATCTCCTGCTTTGGAAGGAGGATTCTTTACTACTTGAGCCACCAGGGAGACCAAAAAGCAGCCACAGACGGTACATAAATAAATATGTATGGCTGAGTTCCAATAAAACTTTATTTGCTGGCCCAAATTTGACCCACGATCCAAGGGGTAGTTTGCTGACCCGCGATCTAAAAGACTGAGGCAAGGCCCTACCTAATCCAGTTATGATTTCCAATAGCATCATGAACCATCAGTTCAGTTCAGTTCAGTCGCTCAGTCGTGTCTGACTCTTTGCAACCCCATGAATTGCAGCATGCCAGGCCTCCCTGTTCATCAGCATCTCCCGGAGTTCACTCAGTCCATTGAGTTCGTGATGCCATCCAGCCATTTCATCCTTGTTCGTCCCCTTCTCCTCCTGCCCCCAGTTCCTCCCAGCATCAGAATCTTTTCCAAGGAGTCAACTCTTCCCATGAGGTGACCAAAGTACTGGATTTTCAGCTTTAGCATCATTCCTTCCAAAGAAATCACAGGGCTAATCTCCTTTACAATGGACTGGTTGGACCTCCTTGCAGTCCAAGGGACTCTCAAGAGTCTTCTCCAACACCACAGTTCAAAAGCATCAATTCTTCAGCACTCGGCCTTCTTCACAGTCCAACTCTCACATCCATACATGACCACAGGAAAAACCATAGCCTTGACTAGACGGACCTTAGTCAGCAAAGTAATGTCTCTGCTTTTGAATATACTATCTAGGTAGCTCATAACTTTTCTTCCAAGGAGTAAGCTCTTTTTAATTTCATGGCTGCAATCACCATCTGCAGTGATTTTGGAACGCCCCCAAAAAAGTCTGACACTGTTTCCACTGTTTCCCATCTATTTCCCATGAAGTGATGGGAATGGATGCCATGATCTTCACTTTCTGAATGTTAAGCTTTAAGCCAACGTTTTCACTCTCCTCTTTCACTTTCATCAAGAGGCTTTTGAGTTCCTCTTCACTTTCTGCCATTAGGATGGTGTCATCTGCATATCTGAGGTTAGTGATATTTCTCCCGGCAATCTTGATTCTAGCTTATGTTTCTTTCAGTCCAGCTTTTCTCATGATGTACTCTGCATATAAGTTAAATAAGCAGAGTGACAATATCCAGCCTTGACGTATTCCTTTTCCTATTTGGAACCAGCTGTTGTTCCATGTCCAGTTCTAACTGCTGCTTCCTGACCTGCATACAGATTTCTCAAGAGGCAGGTCAGGTGGTCCGGTATTCCCATTTCTTTCAGAATTTTCCACAGTTTATTGTGATCCACACAGTCAAAGGCTTTGGCATAGTCAATAAAGCAGAAATAGATGTTTTTCTGGAATTCTCTGGCTTTTTCCATGATCCAGCAGATGTTGGCAATTTGATCTCTGGTTCCGCTGCCTTTCCTAAAACCAGCTTGAACATCGGGAAGTTCATGGTTCACACATTGCTAAAGCCTGGCTTGGAGAATTTTGAGCATTACTTTACTAGCATGTGAGATGAGTGCAATTGTGCGGTAGTTTAAGTATTCTTTAGCATTGCCTTTCTTTGGAATTGGAATGAAAATTGACCTTTTCCAGTACTGAACCATAGTAAGTACTAAATAAATGATCAGAATACACTGATCTTTAGAAGGTTATTAACCATTTCTGGGCTTCAGTCTTCTTATTTACATATTCACATGGAAACTTAAGTAGGTATCTTTGGTATTATTCTAACTGTAAATTTTGGCATATGTCTTATCATATGCCAACTTCTATCATAGAAGCTGCTTGCTACAATTTTTCTGAGCCATATATGTAGGAAACAGGCATTTCTTGCTGATATTATCTGAAGTATGGGAGCTGGCAATTTGACAAAAGTCAATCACGAGTAAGATGAGACCATTTCATTTAAGCAGCAGTTTTACATACATTTTCTCATGTGATCCTTATTACAACTACATTAGATAGTAAGAATGAATAGTATTTTCCTCCTCTTTAAAATAAGGTAATAGAGCACTAGAGAAATTAAGTGACTTTTCCATTGTTTATATATGATGCATAGCTTCGAAGTTCATTAATGCCAGCCAGGTCCTAATTCAGAGTTCTTCAAACCTAATACAGCGTTCTTCTAACGCTTTTAAATTACTTCAGAATTTTAGATATGACAATGAAGTATTGGAACAGCAATACAAAAATGACTATTAAATTGCACCCAGAGTTTTTAAAATAGAGTTCTATAAACTAGGAAAGCAGAATACACCACCGTCAATGGAAACCATGTAAAACAAGAAAGATAAATACAGTGCCCACAGCCCACACCAAAATACAAGCCTCATATTCAAAAAAGTGAGGTGTTCAGGCCAAGCAGAACTTTTCCATTTAGCTCATGTTTACAGATGTCCCAGAAAGATGATGCTGTGAAAGTGCTGCACTTAATATGCAGGCAAATTTGGAAAACTCAGCAGTGGCCACAGGACTGGAAAAGGTCAGTTTTCATTCCAATCCCAAAGGAAGGCAATGCCAAAGAATGCTCAAACTACCACACAATTGCACTCATCTCACACGCTAGTAAAGTAATGCTCAAAATTCTCCAAGCCAGGCTTCAGCAATACGTGAGCCATGAACTTCCAGATGTTCAAGCTGGTTTTAGAAAAGGCCGAGGAACCAGTGATCAAATTGCCAACATCCGCTGGATCATGGAAAAAGCAAGAGAGTTCTAGAAAAACATCTATTTCTGCTTTATTGACTATGCCAAAGCCTTTGACTGTGTGGTTCACAAGAAACTGTGGAAAATTCTGAAAGAGATGGGCATACCAGACCACCTGACCTGCCTCTTGAGAAACCAATATGCAGGTCATGAAGCAACAGTTAGAACTGGACATGGAACAACAGACTGGTTCCAAATAGGAAAAGGAGTACATCAAGGCTGTACTTAAATAATACCCCTGATTATTTAACTTCTATGCAGAGTACATCATGAGAAACACTGGACTAGAAGACGCACAAGCTGGAATCAAGATTGCCGGGAGAAGTATCAATCACCTCAGATATGCAGATGACACCTTTCTTATGGCAGAAAGTGAAGAGGAACTCAAAAGCCTCTTGATGAAAGTGAAAGAGGAGAGTAAAAAAGTTGGCTTAAAGCTCAGCATTCAGTAAACGGAGATCATGGCATCCGGTCCCATCACTTCATGGGAAATAGATGGGGAAACAGTGGAAACAATGTCAGACTTTATTTTGGAGGGGCTCCAAAATCACTGCAGATGGTGACTGCAGCCATGAAATTAGAAGACACTTACTCCTTGGAAGGAAAGTTATGACCAACCTAGATGGCATATTCAAAAGCAGAGACAAAAGTCTGTCTAGTCAAGGCTACGGTTTTTCCAGTAGTCATGTATGGATATGAGAGTTGGACTGTGAAGAAAGCTGAGTCCCAAAGAACTAATGCTTTTGAGCTGTGGTGTTGGAGAAGACTCTTGAGAGTCCCTTGGACTGCAAGGAGGTCCAACCAGTCCATTGTAAAGGAGATCAGCCCTGAGTGTTTTTTGGAAGCAATGATGCTAAGCTGAAACTCTAGTACTTTGGCCACCTCATGGGAAGAGTTGACTCCTTGGAAAAGACTCTGATGCTGGGAGGGATTGAGGGCAGGAGCAGAAGGGACAACAGAGGATGAGATGGCTGGATGGTATCACTGGCTCGATGGACATGAGTTTGAGTGAACTCCGGGAGTTGGTGATGGATAGGGAGGCCTGGTGTGCTGCAATTCATGTGGTTGCAAAGAGTCAGACATGACTGAGCAACTGAAGTGAACTGAGAATGATAAAATTCTCCATACCTCTCTAATTAAATTTCTTCAAATACAAATACATTTACATGTTGGATTTTAGTGTTTTGAAGATTATATTTTCTCTAATTAAAGTTGAAGGTTTGCTCATTCCAGATGACAGCAAAAGCATCCATTTTTTCAAAATTATAGTTTTGCTGACTTAGTTTTTTTTTCCTTCTGCTTTTTTACTCCACCTGGTCTTGAGTATTTAGTGGCCTTCTCCTTTTCACCAAGTTCAAAAAAAGCACATGTATCACTCTGCATCTTCAAAGCATTTTACACTTTGTTGTTGTTCTTGTCCAGTTGCTAAGTTGTGTTTGAGTCTTTGAGAACCTTTGGATTACAGCACACCCGGCTCCTCTGTCCTCCAATATCTCCCAGAGTTTGTTCAAATTCATGTCCATTGAGTTGGTGTTGCTATATAATGTCTCATCCTCTGTCACTCCCTTCTCCTGCCCTCAGTCTTTCCCAGTGTCAGGATCCCTTCTAATGAGTTGGTTCTGTGCATCAGGTGATCAAAGTAGTAGAGCTTCAGCTTCAGCATCAGTTCTTCCAATGAATATTCAGGGTTGATTTCCTTTAGGACTGACTGGTTAGATCTTCTTGCAGTCCAAGGGGTTCTCAAGAGTCTTCTCCAGCACTACAATTTGAAGACATCAATTCTTTAGCCCTCAGCCTTCCTTATGGTCCAACTCTCACAACTGTACATAACTACTGGAAAAGCCATAGCTTTGACTAGATGGACATACAAGAGTCTTCTCCAGCACTACAATTTGAAGACATCAATTCTTTAGCCCTCAGCCTTCCTTATGGTCCAACTCTCACAACTGTACATAACTACTGGAAAAGCCATAGCTTTGACTAGATGGACATTTGTTGGCAAAGTGATGTCTCAGTTTTTTAATATGCTGTCTGGGTTTGTCATATCTTTTCTCTCAAGTAGCAAGAATCTTTTAATTTCATGGTTGCCACATCACCATTTGCAGTGATTTTGGAGCCCAAGAAAAGAAAATCTGTTACTGCTTCCACTTTTCCTGCTTCTGTTTGCCATGAAGTGATGGGACTGGATGCCATGATATAGTTTTTTGAATGTTGAGTTTCAAGTCAGCTTTTTCACTCTCCTCTTTCACCATCATCAACAGGCTCTGTAGTTCTTCTTCACTTTCTGCCACTAGAGTGGTAATCCTCATATCTGATAAATATATTTCTCTTGGCAGTCTTTATTCCAGCTCTTGAATTGATGCTTTTGAACTGTGGTGTTGGAGAAGACTCTTGAGAGTGCCTTGGACTGCAACAACAGGCTCTGTAGTTCTTCTTCACTTTCTGCCACTAGAGTGGTAATCCTCATATCTGATAAATATATTTCTCTTGGCAGTCTTTATTCCAGCTCTTGAATTGATGCTTTTGAACTGTGGTGTTGGAGAAGACTCTTGAGAGTGCCTTGGACTGCAAGGAGATCCAACCAGTCCATTCTGAAGGAGATCAGCCCTGAGATTTCTTTGGAGGGAAAGATGCTAAAGTTGAAACTCCAGTACTTTAGCCACCTCATGAGAAGTGTTGACTCCTTGGAAAAGATTCTGATGCTGGGAGGGATTGGGGGCAGGAAGAGAAGGGGACGACAGAGGATGAGATTGCTGGATGGCATCACAGACTCGATGAATGTGTGTCTGAGTGAACTCTGGGAGTTGGTGATGGACAGGGAGGCCTGGTGTGCTGCGATTCATGGGGTCGCAGAGAGTGGGACACAACTGAGCGACTGAACTGAACTGATGTGGCTACATTGTATCCTGATACTGAAATGGAAGTAAGTCTCTGCCTTTTAATAATTTATGATTGTTGAAGAGTCAAGACATATGAGTTGCCACTGTATTAAAGGCAGACAGTTGTGAGTGCTAGAAAGCAAGCTAACAATGAGGACAAAGATGGCTTACTGAGTCTTTGCTGAGTCCTTATGGTGTGGAGGGCAATTTCTAAAAGATTTTCACACAACTCAGTTAATGCAACAAGCTATGGGAAATAACAAAGTACTGTGGTTTTAAGGCAGGGGTGAGGTAGAAATTAATTTTGACTACTTAACTAGTATTTGGCCAAGTTTGTGGGCATTTCTCTTTTTCTGGCCATGTCATGTGGCAAGCGGGATCTTATTTACCCCATCAGACATCAAAACCATGCCCCATGAATTGTGAGTTCAAAATTTTAACCGCTGTACCACCAGGAAAGTCCCGGGTGAGTATTTTAAATGCTTCTCAAATCATTTTTCTTTCATGGCTCACACAATGATCTTACCAGCTATTTTTATGATGCATTTTTTTCATTTTCCCCTTTTTATTTTCACAGTCAATGAAAATTCCCATTTGGGCTGCATCATATGCCTCTCACATAGTCAGATGGAAGCCCTAAAGCCCACTGCCTTAGAATGTGATTGTATTAGTGGCAGGATCTTTAAAGAGATAATCAAGTTAAAATGGGGTCAGTAGGATGGCTTCAAATCTGATCTGACTGGCATCTTAATATTAATAAAAAGAATAAATACGAGCACAGATGGGTACAGGGGGACAACCATGTGAAGACACAGGCGATGGCGACTTCCTACCTACAAGTCCAGGGGAGAGGCCCCAGAAGGAAATCAAACCCACTGACGTTTTGTTCTCAGGCTTCCAGCCTCCATGTTTAAGCCACTCAGCCCGTGGCACTTTGTAATGGCGGCCCTGCCAAACTCACCCACGCTGGATTGTGCACCTTTCCCACATGGCTATTCATCAAGTTACTTTTATTTTTTTATGCCTTGTGTTTTTCAAGCAGTCCTTTGTGAAAAGGGAGCAACAGCTAAATGCAAAATCCAAGGGTGAGAAAGTAGGCCTACAACGGTGCTACCCGAGGCCACCAGCACACGGAGTAACCTTCACCCAGTCACACCGGAAGCGTGCTCAGAGTAACCTTCACCCAGTCACACCGGAAGCGTGCTCAGAGTCTCGCGGACGCAGGTACTTCCAACGCGCATTCTCAGCCATAACGGTGGAACCAAAAGCACGTCTGTCTTTTAAAAAGCTTAAATAACAAAGTTCAAATCATGGTAAGAAAGCATTTATTTGAAAGTTGGGAAAAGAGATCAAATGGTCTCTTACCTTTTTCCAACTCTTTATTCTACACGATAATTCATACAATTTTTGAGACTGTATGCACTTAAAAAAAAATTAGTATCAGTTGCCAGAATGGCCTGGGCCAGGAAAATATATATTTAGAGAAAGTCTAAAAATTGTATAAATTATTATCAGAATTGTTTTTTGAATTCTCATCACTAGTTGGTGAGGAGGGAGGAAACAATTACTAATAGAAGTTATCTTTTTTTATTGTAATTTATGTTTTATTCTGCTTGACAAATTATCATATTTTAATGTACATTTTTGAGTTTGTCAATTAACAAATAAACATGAAAATATATAAGGTAAAGATAGAAATGATTTGGCCAGATCATAACAATAGCTGAGTCCTGTGATCTACAGCTTTCAGATTTTGACAATTAAGTTAACAGGTAATAAATACAAGTTTAGATGGTTTGAATAACATAATTATCAATCTTGATGTTTTTTGACATTGTGTTTTTTAAATTTTTGATTGGAAGATAATTGCTTTACAATGCTGTGTTGGTAGAAGTTATTTTTATTTTCTTGAACTCTTGGAGGTCTGGTAGAGCTTCCAGGTATTTCAAATTGAACACCCTCAAGTTAGACTAGAGTCTGAGGTTCGGGCCAGAACAGGAAAAAAAAAAAAAACAGAAGGACTTTTAAGACTTAGAGGTTTCAGTATTGACAACTACTAATAAATATTAAATTACTTATTTTTTCTGTTGGAAGCATTGCTTCTCTCTGGCAACAGCTTGAAGGCAGGAGGAGAATTGGACAAGAGAGGATGAGATGGTTGGGTGGCATCATCGACTCGATGGACATGAGTCTGAGTAAACTCCGGGAGTTGGTGATGGACAGGGAGGCCTGGCGAGCTGTAGTCCATGTGGTCACAAAGAGCTGGACATGACTGTGTGACTGAACTGAACTGAAATGAACTACTTCTCTTACCTCTTCCCTGGCAGGAATCTCATTTCCCACCTTCTCTTCCTAAAAACTTGCCTGGCACAGAATACCATAGTCTAAACATGCCCTGAAGAAGATTTTGTCACACAACTGTTTCTCACCTGGAACATTCTGGCTAGGTTCCTACCCTCTCTTCCCTTTTTTTTTAAAATTCTCTTGGAAAATATATTTTAATTACCATTAATTTAAAACATATTTTTGAACTATAATAAACTTTAAAAAATTATATTGTATACACATTTGAAATTTATTTTTTGGGAAGCAATTATCATTTAATTTGCATTTACAAATGTACTGCTTTGCAGTTTATTGCTTTCTTAATAATGTTTCAGTCTCTGTGTTGTCCTTGTTTCATTTTTCCTTTCTAACAATGATTTGCATTTTTTTAAATCTTGGTCATACATGCTAGAGTAACTTACTATTCTTTTCAAAGTATGGGTTTTTGTTTCTACTTATCCATTTTTAATTTTTTATAGTTAGATGGTTTATGCTATTTATATTCATCTCTTTCTTCTATTTTATATTTACTTTGCTTTGCTTTTCTAGACTCTTGTCTTGAAAGCAAAGATAATTTATTTTCGATATTCGTTACGAATCTGGAGAAGGGAACAGCTACCCACTCCAGTATTCTGGCCTGGAGAATTCCATGGACTGTATAGTCCATAGAGTCACAAAGGGTCAGACACTCCTAAGTGACTTTCACTTTCACTTTCCTTATAGACACATTTAAGTTTATAGCTTTTCTTCTCACATTCTACTTCTCATATCTTTTCTTCAGTCATATTCCACTAGTTTTGCTATTTAGTCTGTTTATTCAGCTCTAAATAACTTATGTTTCATATTAATTTTCACTTTAACCTAATAATTATTTGAACTGTATGTATTTGTGTGTTTTATTTCCATGTATATTGTAATTTTTTTTGAGTAGTAGAATTTCTTATTATTGTTGATGCATAATAAATGAAGCCTGCGTCACATCACCTTTATGGAATTTGCTGACATTCCCACTGTGGTCTAGCACATGGTAGATTTTGGGGGCTGCAGAATGTGTGCTTGAAAATGATGTATAGTTCTGTGTGTATGGTTCAGGCTTCTTTGCATAGCTATTCAATCAGGCTTGCTAAGTGCATTGCACAACTCCTCCATACCCCTCCTCATTACCAAGTGGTTTCTTGGTTGATTTCTGAGGGAGAGATGTTCAGCCTCTTGCTGTGACTATGAATTTGCCGATTTTCCTTTGTGGGACTACAACTGTTCACCTGAAATGGTCACAATATTGTTTGTTAATAGGCTATACCTCAATACAAAATAAAAAGTTTTGTTTTTTTTTTTAAAGAGTGACTTCAGAATGGCTTTGTCTTTCTCTTCCATGACCCTGGTCTCCTTTCTGATCATGCCACCTCTTGTCCCAGCTTTCTAGCCCCACCAGTCCTGTTTTTAGTTTCTCAGTGCAGAAAGCTCTTTCTTGACACAGGACTTTGCTTTATGTATTCCCCTTTGTGCTGCTCCAGCTCACCGTTGTGTTGGATATCCAGGGCTCTGTGGCCCCTGGTGTCCTTACTGATGCCATAGGGTGCCTTGCTCTCTCTCTCTCTCTCACCTTCTGGGAGAGAATTTTCTCTTGCACATTTTGTATTCTTTGTTTTTGGGGTTTTTTTTTTTTTTCAATTTGACCTTCTGCTGTCAGGGTTTCCGTCCATGTTCTAGTCCCTTGAGAGTTCTTTCTTGTTTTTCATCCTTCCGTCTATTAAATGTCCTTTTCTAATTTCCATAAGGGTTTGGTGGAAGAGGTGTAAAAAGAGGCTAAATGAAGCATGTTCTCAGTTGCATTCTCAAGAGATTAAACTTAAGAGTGACTTTAAAATTGATGTTATGATTGCCGGTTGTGTCGGGTGGATGGGATTGGCGGTAGGGTGAAAGGGAAAGGATGGGGGCAAGTGATAGTTAGGAAGTTTGGGAAGAGCATGTACTTACTGCAATATTTTAAATGGATAACCAACAAGGACTTGCTGTATAGAATATGGAACTCTGCTCAATGTTATGTGGCAGCCTGGATGGGAGGGGCATTTGGGAGAGAATGGATACATGTATATGTATATGTATGGACGAGTTCCTTCGTTGTTCCTTCCTTGAAATGATCACAGCATTGCTTGTTAATAGGCTATACTCCAATACAAAATAAAAAGTTTTTTTTTTTTTT
>SJYC01109368.1:0-17465 GCA_006408675.1 Madoqua kirkii
GGGGGGGGCAGAAAGGGAAGGGGACGAAAGAGGATGAGATGGTAGGATAGCATCACTGACTCAGTAGACATGAGTTTGAGTAAACTCCAGGAGTTGATGATGGACAGGGAGGCCTGGTGTGCTTTGATTCATGGGATTGCAAAGAGTCAGACACGACTGAGAGACTGAACTGAACTAAACTGAATGATCACTTTTTAGGAAATTAATCCTGAAATGTTTCAAAAGAGAAAATATATTGTACATCCTTGAATAGGCAACGTGAGACTGAATTTTAGTATAAAACTGACACAATTATCTGACCAGAAAAGAAGCGTCTTTGAAAAACTGGATGTTAAGGTGTTTTTGTGAAGGGAGAAAGGCCTTCCAGGATATCATATTCTGTCTCAAAGACACACTATGAATGGGAGTGAGAAGTCGACACCAGTTTGTCAGGGACAAGCTTCCTCTCCTCTCTTGCTCTGACCTGAGAGCAGGTGAGCACCGTGTTCTTCCTTCTGTAAATTCAATAGTTGGTCTCGGTAAGTTCAGGGTGCTGTTCGGCTCTACTTAAGAAGGTAGCATTTTCAACTGTTATTCAGAAAGAAATAGCAATTTCTCTTTTCTTTGTGAAAGTCTCTTCTTTGGTGGAGCATCACAAGGTCTGGATTGTCCATATTCATACTGTTAAGGCTGGCTTTGTCACACAGGAGGTAAATGTACTCCCAGATACCAAAGCAGTGGGACACAGAACACTCAAGCCTGTGAGCTTAACACTTTCTTATTCATTCATTAATTTAATAATAGACTAATATTGGTCAATGCCTACTCTAAAAGAGCTAAATCAGCCAAGATCAGCCTCAAAGGAGCTGATAGTCCAAAAGAGAAAGAATAGGCAGATCCTACATTACAGTGAAATTGAAGTCACTTAGTTGTGTCCAACTCTTTGTGACCCCATGGACTGTAGCTTACCAGGCTCCTCCATCCATGGGATTTTCCAGGCAATAGCACTGGAGTGGGTTGCCGTTTCCTTCTCCAGATCCTACATCAGTTCAGTTCAGTTTAGTCACTCAGTCATGTCCGACTTTTTGCGACCCCATGAATCACAGCGTGCCAGGCCTCCCTGTCCATCACCAACTCCCGGAGTTCACTCAGACTCACGTCTGAGTCAGTGATGCCATCCAGCCATCTCATCCTCTGTTGTCCCCTTCCTCTCCTGCCTCCAATCCCTCCCAATATCAGAGTCTTTTCCAGTGAGTCAACTCTTTGCATGAGGTGGCCAAAGTACTGGAATTTCAGCTTTAGCATCATTCCTTCCAAAGAAATCCCAGGGCTGATCTCCTTCAGAATGGACTGGTTGCATCTCCTTGCAGTCCAAGAGACTCTCAAGAGTCTTCTCCAACTCCACAGTTCAAAAGCATCAATTCTCTGGTGCTCAGCCTTCTTCACAGTCCAACTCTCATATCCATACATGACTACTGGAAAAACCATAGCCTTGACTAGACGAACCTTAGTCGGCAAAGTAATGTCTCTGCTTTTGAATATGCATAGGAAAGAACTAATCTACATAGTGTATGTGCTAAGCTGCTTCAGTTGTGTCCAACTCTTTGCAGGCCTGTGGACTGTAGCCTGCCAGGCTCCTCTGCCCATTGAATTTTCCAGGTCAGAATACTGGAGTGGATTGCCATTTCCTCATCCAGGGTCTTGATTACTGGAGATTATAAGCGAAATGACATATAAGACATAAGACAAATGAGACATGGACAAACATACACTCTGGCCAGAGGGAAAAACTCTGCGCCCAATAATGGCGGTTTATTAATATATATTTCCCAGAAAGCATCCCAGACCTTATGAATAAGCCTTTTCAGCATAACACAGGTGCATACATATTATCATACAGCAAGGGGAGTGAAACTTCTGTTTACTGCAAAGTCTATCTAAAGTCTTCTTTTTTCTTTTTATAAAAAGAAAGGAATGCTCTCTCATTAACAATGAACCATTAAACTCAAGGCTGTGTCCAGACTCCTTGGCAGAATGCCTCGCTTGCCAGCATGTTCAGCCTTGAGCAGAGAGACCCACTTGCATGCATATCTCCTCTTTCCCCATAGTGTCCACATTAACCCTTCACAGGGGATCTTCTTGACCCAGGGATGGAACCTATGTCTCTGATGTTCCCCATATTGGCAGGCAGGTTCTGGACCATAGGCACCACCTAGGGAGATCCAGCAAATTAGAAAGGGCTCCCACTCTTAAGGTCTTAAAAATCTGCATAGAGATTGTCCAGCCTGCCAACGAGATACTCATGCCTCTATTGTATATACACATGAGATACATTTTCATACTTCTCACATGGTGTGAGCACCCTTAAATTAGTAATTAATTTAAGAATGGCTAGAATCAATGAACTAGGGGTCTACCCTGGAGAGATGAAATAAGACATTGTCTCCACAGCACAGAGCCTGGTGTAAAGCATGATGAACTCACAAAATCTATGCAAGATTCAAGGGCACAAAGCTTTATAACAGGGAGCTATGTGAACACCAGGATAGAAGGAAGACAGGCTTAATAAGATTATTTTAAATGCTCAGAGAAATAAAGCAATAAAAAAATAAAGAGTACACTAAGTCCCCTACATATGAATGAGTTCCAATCTGAGGGTGCATTCGTAAGTCCAGTTTATTTGAAAGTCCAACAAATTTAGCCTAGGTATCCAAGTAACACAGTCAGCTATATAGTCTGCTCTGTAATTGGTTTATAATAATTTGCACACACATAAGACATTAAAAATGAGCAAACACACACACACACAAACACACACACACAAAGAAGACATTTTTAACCTTATACTGCATTACCTTGGAAGGTACAGTAGTATGGCACAACAGCTGGCATACAGGGGCTGGGATGGAGTGAACAGGCAAAGAGAGTTCCTGATGGAGCAGGGAGAGGAGATGGGAGGTGGTGGAGGGAAGGACTGTTAGCAATAGGAGATGGGGGATAAGCTGCAGTTTTGCTCACGCCTGACGTTCACATCTTTGAAAGACTGCAGCTTGTGTACAGGGAACTTAATGCATAACACTGCAGGAAAATAAGTCAGATTCTTTGGGAGTTTTATAACATGAGTTGGCCATGAAAATTTGATTGAGACTTTGTTAAGAAAAAAATTAAAATGCTGAGAGTAAAGTGAGTAATTATGTAATTAGTTAACTTTCTTCACTATAGAGTTCTTTTGATAGGAACTTTGCTACATGTTAAACGAGATTCAGAGAATCTTTCAAGCTGCTGAGGGAATCAATGATTTCACCTCTCAGCAAGGAAATGCATTTGCTAACATTTCCACCAATATCAGCTTTAAGTATTGCATGGTGTTGCCTCTGTTGGTGTTTTGGGACTCCCTCCTCTTGAGTGGGTTAGATCTAATGAAGTAGCTGGGCTGTCATTGACACACGCAGTGGTAAGAAACTGGGTTCTTGTAATATTGTGACACCAATATAGATCCCCAAATGCTAAATCTGATGTCAGCTATTTCTGTCTCATTATGGTTATCTAATACCCTTTTTTAACATTAATTATTTTAATTAGAGGCTAATTACTTTACAATATTGTGGTGGTTTGGGAATGCATTGACAAGAATCAGCCATGGGTGTACATGTGTCCCATCGTCCCGAATGCCCCTCCCATTTCCCTCCTCACCCCATCCCTCTGGATTGTCCCAGAGCATCACCTTTGGGTGCCCTGCTTCCTGCATCAAACTTGCACTGGTCATCTATTTAACATATGGTAATATACATGTTTCAGTGCTATTCACTCACATTGTCCCATCCTCACCTTCTCCCACAGAGCCCAAAAGTCTATTCTTTATATCTATGTCTCTTTTGCTGTCTCGCATATAGGGTCATTGTTACCACCTTTCTAAATTCCATATATATGTGTTAGTATACTGTATTGGTGTTTTTCTTTCTGACTTACTTCACTCTGTATAATAGGCTCCAGTTGCATCCACCTGACTAAAATTAACTCAAATGTGTTCTTTTTTATAGCTGAGTAATATTCCATTGTGTAAATGTACAACAACTTCCTTATCCATTCATCTCTTGATGGACATCTAGGTTGCTTCCATGTCCTAGCTATTGTAAACAGTACTGCAATGAACATTGAGGTATATGTGTCTCTTTCAGTTATGGTTGCCTCAGTGTGTATGCCCAGCAGTGAGATTGCTGGGGTGTATGGCAGTTCTATTTCCAGTTTTTTAAGGAATCTCCACACTGTTCTCCATAGTGACTGTACTAGTTTGCATTACCACCAACAATGTAAGAGGGTGGTTGTCTAATACTCAATAATTATTGCTACCAACTAATCACATTACACATATCTCTCAATTTATTTCATCTACAGCACAATGGGCTTCCCTTGTGGCTCAGCTGGTAAATAATCCTTCTGCAATGCAGGAGACCTGGGTTCAATCCCTGGGTTGGAAAGATCCCCTGGAGAAGGGCAAGGCTACCCACTCTAGTATTCTGGCCTAGAGGATTCCATGGGCTGTATAGCCCATGGGGTCACAAAGAGTCGGACACAACTGAGCAACTTTCCCTTCACTTCACTTCACAACACAAGGGATGGATATCATCCTCATTCTACAGATAAAGAGACAGACACTGGGAAGTTAGGGTTTTGCCCGAACTAGCAGAAAGAGATGGAGCCTAAGTCACATAAATTGGAGGTTTCTTGAAGATGCATTTGTATGTCTGGCTATTTCAGACAGAAAGAAAATTTTGATTGATTTGTATTTGATCATATTTTTTCCTTTATTAGAGAAATATGAGCCCTGTGTATTTCTTGAAGCACGATTATAAACACAGCTTTGGTAGGTTTACTATTTTCCTTTAGTTCCCTTTGATGATGAACCTAATCACTAATGCATAGTAGGCTGTGACGGATACTGAAAGTTTTGGTATTATTCACTCTCAATTCCAGTTTTTTAAGGAATCTCCACACTGTTCTCCATAGTGACTGTACTAGTTTGCATTACCACCAACAATGTAAGAGGGTGGTTGTCTAATACTCAATAATTATTGCTACCAACTAATCACATTACACATATCTCTCAATTTATTTCATCTACAGCACAATGGGCTTCCCTTGTGGCTCAGCTGGTAAATAATCCTTCTGCAATGCAGGAGACCTGGGTTCAATCCCTGGGTTGGAAAGATCCCCTGGAGAAGGGCAAGGCTACCCACTCTAGTATTCTGGCCTAGAGGATTCCATGGGCTGTATAGCCCATGGGGTCACAAAGAGTCGGACACAACTGAGCAACTTTCCCTTCACTTCACTTCACAACACAAGGGATGGATATCATCCTCATTCTACAGATAAAGAGACAGACACTGGGAAGTTAGGGTTTGGCCGGAACTAGCAGAAAGAGATGGAGCCTAAGTCACATAAATTGGAGGTTTCTTGAAGATGCATTTGTATGTCTGGCTATTTCAGACAGAAAGAAAATTTTGATTGATTTGTATTTGATCATATTTTTTCCTTTATTAGAGAAATATGAGCCCTGTGTATTTCTTGAAGCACGATTATAAACACAGCTTTGGTAGGTTTACTATTTTCCTTTAGTTCCTTTGATGATGAACCTAATCACTAATGCATAGTAGGCTGTGACGGATACTGAAAGTTTTGGTATTATTCACTCTCAGTGCCCCTTCTTTTTCTTAAAATTAAAAGAATTCTGATTGCATGAGTCCAGCCTAAAATGATATTTTAAAGGCATCTTTGCATCTAATGGTGGGTATGTTAACAAAATATCAGCTAATGAAGTATAAGCAGATATCTGTTGAAGATCTCTGGAGATTTTTTTCTTTGATATTGGTGTTATGTCTTTATTTTTATCACTACCTTCTTCTTTCCAGAGGTTAAGTAATCATTTGGGAACTATGCCCAGGAAAGCTGCATGGTAATAGTGGGAATAAGAAACTGGGTGTCAGATGGCACCTTGGAGTAAGCCTTGATGAGTCTCTCATAGATTTCTTGTTACTTAGAAGCTTAAATACACACACACATGGTTAAATAATACTTCAGGCTGTTTTTCTGTTTCATGAAGACAAATGAAATTCTGTTATGCAGACACTTAGTCAATGCAAATGAAATGCATGTCTACTCAGAATCTACATATTCAGGCAATGCAAGGCAAAACTTAATATTTTCTTAATCAAGAAAACTTAGAAGGTGACTCTTTCTAAAACAAGAGCATGCATTTCACAGTGAATTTTTTAGGTTCTCTGTTCCAATCTTCTTTGGTAGAAAAGATAGAATTTACTTAGCTACAAGCACTTTGAAATTTCAAATATACAATTTGTATAACATTTTAAAATTAAGGTTATATTTGATGCTACAAGCAGAAGCATTAAATCATGGGCCAATCAGTATTTGAAGTGCTGTGTGATTCTCTTAGAATATTTGATTAAAAACAGATGTAGGTATAATCAATAATGCATGTACACTCACTCAGAAGCCTTGATTTTTGCTCAGCTATTTAACTGAGATCAAAGACATTACCATATTTCTAAAGTTCTATTATTTCTAAACAGCAGAATGGGAAAGACTAGAGATCTCTTCAAGAAAATTGGAGATACCAAGGGAACATTTCATGCAAAGATGGGCTCAATAAAAGAGAAATGGTATGGACCTAACAGAAGCAGAAGATATTAAGAAGAGGTGGCAAGAATACACAGAAGAACTGTACAAAAAAGATCCTCACGACCAAGATAATCACGATGGTGTGATCACTCACCTAGAGCCAGACATCCTAGAATGTGAAGTCAAGTGGGCCTTAGAAAGCATCACTATGAACAAAGCTAGTGGAAGTGATGGAATTCTAGTTGAGCTATTTCAAATCCTGAAAGATGATGCTATGAAAGTGCTGCACTCAATATGCCAACAAATTTGGAAAACTCAGCAGTGGCCACAGGACTGGAAAATGTCAGTTTTCATTCCAACCTCAAAGAAAGGCAATGCCAAAGAATGCTCAAACTACCACACAATTGCACTCATCTCACAGGCTAGTAAAGTAATGCTCAAAAATCTAGAAGTCAAGTGGGCCTTAGAAAGCATCACTATGAACAAAGCTAGTGGAAGTGATGGAATTCTAGTTGAGCTATTTCAAATCCTGAAAGATGATGCTATGAAAGTGCTGCACTCAATATGCCAACAAATTTGGAAAACTCAGCAGTGGCCACAGGACTGGAAAATGTCAGTTTTCATTCCAACCTCAAAGAAAGGCAATGCCAAAGAATGCTCAGACTACCACACAATTGCACTCATCTCACAGGCTAGTAAAGTAATGCTCAAAAATCTCCAAATCAGGCTTCAGCAATACGTGAACCATGAAGTTCCAGATGTTCAAGCTGGTTTTAGAAAAGGCAGAGGAACTAGAGATCAAATTGCCAATATCCGCAGGATCATGGAGAAAGCAAGAGAGTTCCAAAAAAAAAAACAAAATCCATTTCTGCTTTATTGACTATGCCAAAGCCAAAGCTTTTGACTGTGTGGATCACAGTAAACTGTGGAAAATTCTGAAAGAGATGGGAATACCAGACTACCTGACCTGCCTCTTGAGAAACCTATATGCAGATCAGGAGGCAACAGTTAGAACTGAACATGGAACAACAGACTGGTTCCAAATAGGAAAAGGAGTGTGTCAAGGCTGTACATTGTCACCTTGCTTATTTAACTTCTATGCAGAGTACATCATGAGAAATGCTGGGCTGGAGGAAGCACAAGCTGGAATCAAGATTTCTGGGAGAAATATCAATAACTTCAGATAAGCAGATGATACCACCCTGATGGAAGAGAGTGAAGAGGAGCGAAAAAGCCTCCTGATGATAGTGAAAGAGGAGAGTGGAAAAGTTGGCTTAAAGCTCAACATTCAGAAAATGAAGATCATGGCATCCAGTTCCATTACTTCATGGGAAATAGATGGGGAAACAGCAGAAACAGTGTCAGACTTTATTTTTCTGGCCTCCAAAATCACTGCAGATGGTGACTTCAGCCATGAAATTAAAAGAGGCTTACTCCTTGGAAGGAAAGTTATGACCAACCATGATAGCATGTTGAAAAGCAGAGACATTACTTTGCCAATAAAGGTCCATCTAGTCAAGGCTATGGTTTTTCCAGTGGTCATGTATGGATGTTAGAGTTGGACTGTGAAGAAAACTGAGGACCAAAGATTTGACACTTTTGAACTGTGGTGTTGGAGAAGACTCTTGAGAGTCTCTTCGACTGCAAGGAAATCCATCCAGTCCATTCTGAAAGAAATCAGTCCTGGATGTTCATTGGAAGGAATGATTCTAAAGGAGAAACTCCAATACTTTGGCCACCTCATGAGAAGAGTTGACTCATTGGAAAAGACTTTGATGCTGGGAGGGATTGAGGGCAGGAGGAGAAGGGGATGACAGAGTTGGCTGGATGGCATCACCGATTCGATGGACATGAGTTTGAGTGAGCTCTGGGAGTTGTGATGGACAGGGACGCCTAGCATGCTGCGATTCATGGGGTCGCAAAGAGATGCACACAACGTGACTGAACTGAACTGAAAGTTCTGTTACAGTAAAACACACACACACACACACACACACACACACACACACACCTCATTATTTTTCCCTAGATACCAATTTTTAATATCCCTAGCAATGTTACTTCAAGGAGAAATGAGAAAAAGAAGTTTATGTTCATGAAATATCCATCTCTTTACATCATAGCAATGGAGTAATAGAAAAACTGAAAGTTTTATTTGTTTTCCTACTCTAGAATTAATCAGGCTATTCATGAGGCAAAAAAAAAAATGCATGCAAATAAAATGTTTTCATACTTAGAAGATGAAAATCTTTACGTTACAGAAAACTTGAGCACTTGAAGACCAGTGTTTATGGCAAGGGCTAATACTCACTTTTTGGACCAATCACTCAGTAGCTTCCTTGGTGGCTCAGAGTTAAAGGATCTGCTTGCAATACTGGAGACCAGGTTTGATCCCTGGGTCAGGAAGATCCCCTACAGAAGGGAATGGCAACCCACTCCAGTATCCTTGCTTTGGAGAGTTCCATGGGCAGAGGAGCCTAGTGGGCTACAGTCCATGGGGTCACAAAGAGTCCGGCAAGACTGAGTGACTGACACTTCCACGTGCACTGGGTGTTTGGTATTTCCACATGATGAAGTGTAATGGAAGGAAACCTTCATTCTTTCTCATGCTGGAAATGCAGTCTATTTGGGGGAACTGTTTCTTTAACTTTCTATCCCTGTGATTTTGTTGGGAGAGACTAGTCAATCCTCAGCCCTCTGGTCTCCGGTTGTGTCTGTATTAAAACTGGGCCACTTGGAGTTTTCCACTTGTATTTTCTAATTAGAGCTCAAGGAAAACATTCCCATTTTGTTTATGACATGAGGGTGTAATTGTAGTGATGCTTGTGATAAGATTCCAGACCCATGGGCACAACCAACTTGAGAAAATCCCCACACAGAATGAAGCAGAGAGGAAGAAAGGAATAAACTGCTTTATCTTTTCTTTATTTGATTTTTTCAGTCAATATTTCTCTCTTTTTGATTAAACTAATTTGTTTTTCTCTCTAGTGTGGGTCATAATTTATTAAATGGATTTATTTAATAACTTACTACACTAGTGATAAAAGATGAAATCTAGCTTTTCCAAAACTTATGATTTATCCATGAGACAAACAAACTTGAAATAACTGGTACCCAGTTCAGTAAGTCAAAGTGCTTTGAGATGACAAAAGAAGTGGGTAATTTTCAGCAAAATCAGAGAAGATTTTAAAGAAGCTAATCTTGGAGCTCAGCCTTAGAGAACATGCAGAATGAGTAGAAAAGGTGAGAAGAGCATCAAGGGTAAGTAACCGAATACACAAGATCCTGGGTATGAGGGTGTAAAAGAATTACAGACACCAGGTCCAGCTGCTCAGCGCTAAGAGAAAATAAAGAAGATGGGTTGGTAGAAAGGCAATTTTGCTTTATTTCAGCAAACACAGTAGGGAAGGGTGGGCCCTGTCCAAAGGCTGACACACCTCTCTCCAGCCCCAGACACCAGTGAGCAAGACCTTTTACGGACGGAGGGGAGGGGGGCTGTACGCAGTTGCAACAGTCAGCTCGAACAGCCGTCTTGAAACTGGTCAGGTGGTGATCTGACCAGCATCAGTCTTCAGTTCCAAGGTTGGTTTGTTCCTGCTTCTTTGAGGCCAGTTCTCAGACTTGTGGCTGCTTATGTCATGTCCAGTCTGGTCATTGTGTAGTAAACTTCTTCCACCTTGTTTCAGTATCTACAAGAAATCATAGGATATGGCTCAGGATATTATCTACAGCCCTGGAGGAGCCACTCAAGATCCTTGACTTTGCTTAATGATTACATTATTATTATTCTTATTATTATTTGGTGTCCTTTGAATATTTTCCTTTGTTTCTGTATTTCACTTCTCTGATTAAACTTACCCTTTGGCTAAAGTTTTTTCACAGACAAAATGCAGGCTGAGGACATGGAGGTCAAGGACCTTATATAGGGTCATGTTCCATTTCATAACACTTTGTGTGTTTGAGAGAAGAGCGAATGTCACAGCATAGCTCTGGCATGAGATGTCTCTGTGTTAAAGGGGTGATTGGAGGTGGACCTTTAAATATATATACTCGATGGATGTGAGTCTGAGTGAACTCCGGGAGTTGGTGATAGACAGGGAGGCCTGGCATGCTGCAATTCATGGGGTCGCAAAGAGTCGGACACGACTGAGTGACTGAACTGGACTGAAGGATGGGTTTCTAGGATCAGATGTTCTATGCTATCACAATATAGCCATTGAAGTGTTTAGGTTCACAATGGGAATCTCATTTTATTTTTGAAGGAAAATTCTTGGAATGGGACAATTTGAAAGTAAATAGCATGCTGATAAATGGACAGTAATCAGAAAATCTGGGGAGAAAGATCCCTAGTAGGAATATCTTATAATAGTGCCTGATAGAGAACAAGGTGGGTTCCATAATAGCTGGTAGCCATAGAAATGGGGAAAATCAATGAATTCAGGGAACCCAAATGTGAAATCTACACTGGAGTATCCCCTTGCTATTGGAGTTAGGAGAAAATGAGTCAAGAATTGTTTTCAGCTTCTAGCTTGATCGAAACCTAGAAAATGTTGACATGATTTGATGAATTCCTTATGGACTATGGGAAAAATACAGGAAATGGTGATGAATTTGATCTCTATCATATCAAACTGTTGAATTAATAAATCCTCCAGGAGAAGATTCCTGAAGCATAGTTGTAAATATAGGGTTAGAGATTAGAAGGGAGATTGGAGTTAGAGAAAATAGTTTGGGGCTTCATTAGAGAATCCTATAGATGATGGGGTGGGAAGTACTGGGATTCTACAGCAACAGTGTATAAGATGAGAAAACTAGGGAATGCTAGAGGATATTCACCCTTATAAGACTAGAAAAAATTTATTGTACACAATTGAAAAAGAGTGGCTGGCTTTTCAGGAAAGGTGATGATTTGAATTCACATTCCAGACTTTTTTTTCTCATCTTCTTGCCAGGCATCTCAACAAATAAAATAACACTCTTAAATGGGTCTGGAGGAAATCAGTTTGCTACCACAACTTGGTTTTTATTATTTACGGAGGTAACAGAACCTGGAGTGAAGGCCAAGAAATTGCACTATCAGCCTGACATCATTTGTGAGAGGAGAGGGCTGTGCTTTCTCTCCTGTGAAATCAAGTCTTGGAGGAGACTGTGTGTTTCTCCTGGTGTCGGAGGCCCAGGAAACCATTGCACCAAGAAGGCTACATAATATTCCATGTGGTTGGAAGAAGACATTCCTTTTAAAGAGTTTTTAATTAAGACTAAAGCACCACATGGTCTTCATCCCATGCTTCAGTGCAAGGAGTCCCAGTGTCATCAGGTGACTTGACCAATGCCTCACAGCCTGGGACCATGGTGTCTCTTGGGCTGCCTTAAGAAACCCCCAAATCCTGGCTTTTGAAGATGTGGAGGTGTCTAAACTCATGAGAAGAAAAGAGATCCATTTTTAAAAGATTCAGTAAAAGCAGAGAAAGAGGCTAAGTTGAATAATAATAGGAGGTTTTCCTTTGAGGCAAAATAAATGAAAAGACAGAAAAAAGTTTGAACAAAAGAGAAATGTAAGCTCTCAAGAGGATGCGATTAGAGCATAAAAAGGGCTTTATGTAACCAAAGATGTATGATATTTGAATTATAAAATTTTGTACAGGGATAGAAAAAGAAGATAGTTGCTTCAGTGGTTGGAGGGAATAATGGAAAAACTATGTAACAAGACAAAAATATTTTTAAAAAGTGCTAGTCACAAGAGAAAAGATATAAACTATAGACTAAAACTTAAGTGCCTACAGGATCTTGGCAGATAATATAATCTGTGGATTAGATTAGCAATAAAACAAATTGTATACGTTGTGACTGAAATGGCAAGTCCACATCTTGCTTTAGAGTTTTTTAAATTTTATTTTTTAAACACTCAATAGGCCAAAAATAAAGTTAGTTTTCTACTGGTAGGAATTTGTAAAGCATATCATAATTTCCAGACTCTGATGTAAAGAAATTGAATAACTATAGGTCAGACACGTGACACAAACACACACACAGTACTGTGTTCTCTGCAAAGGGATGCATTCATTCATCATTTATTTGAAAGCTTTTATATACTTGCATATGGGCTTCCCTGGTGGCTCAGTGGTAAAGAATTTGCTTGCAGTCAGGAGGTACAGAGGCATGGGTTCGATCCCTGAGTCAGGAAGATTCCCTGGAGAAGGGCATGGCAACCCACTCCAGTATTCTTGCGTGGAGAATCCCATGGACAGAGGAGCCTGTAGGGTTGCACAGGGGCTCAAAGAGTGGGCCAAAACTGAAATGACTGAGCACATACTTGCACATGACTTTTAAAAACTTATTGTACATCAAAAATAATACATTTTAAGTTATACTGTCTAACAAACATTAAAGAAACAAAACAGAAATTAACAAAAATACTCAAAAAATTGAACAGCTTGGAAACATTCAATGTAAGTTGAATCATATGAAATTGCTGAGGACCAAGAAATTACACTGCCTTCATTTTGCCAGACATTTTGGCTGCCATTATCACTTTGACCTACAAAATGGTAATCTACACGAGTCAATCTAATAAAACTCTCTATCAGAAAGATAGTGAAAGCTTAAATTCTAAATCACATAGGCATTAACAAAAATGGTAACATTTCTTAAGAAAGCTAATGATTTAGTCAGAATAAAAAATTGTATTTTATAAAAAGAAAGAAAAAATAAATACATGTGCAATTTAAGAGACCAGAAAAAAAGATGCAAAAAAGAGATGTCATTGAGGAGGGATAGATTGGGAGGTTAGGACCGACATATACACACTTTCATATCTAAAGTACGTAACCAATAGGGACCTACTATATAGCACAGGGAACTCTGCTCAACCTTCCATAATAATCTAAATGGGAAAAAAACTTGAAAAATAATGTTCAGCCACTAGTCACATCCAACTTTGTGACGTCATGGACTGCAGCATGCCAGGCTTCCTTGTTCTTCCTTGTCTCCTGGAGTTTGCTCCAAAAGAATAGATACATGCATATGTATAACTTGGACAATCCGCTCCAGTATTCTTGCCTGGAAAATCCCATGGACAGAGGAGTCTGGTAGGCTGCAGTCAATGGGGTCGTAAAGAGTCAGATACAGCTGGGCAACTGAGCACATATGTAGAACTGAATCACTTTGCTATACACCTGAAACTAACACCACATTGTTTATGTGAAATAAAAAGTTAATAACTTAAAACAAAACAAAAATGTCACAGTTTCTTGTTCAATGTCTTATCAAATAGTTATTTTAAAATAATTGTCTCCTAATAAAACCCACAAAAAGAAGGAATGGGAAACTGTCAGCAGCTGAGAAATTATAAAATGGCTTTTGGAGAAAGAAAGTGAATCTATAGGTAGTGTCTGAAAGAAAAGAGTAGAGGGATCCTCAGTCTGGAATTTGAGTGGAGGGGTCTTGCTGACCTGGTGAACCAAGCAGAGACCCCAGAATATATGCTGTGTTAGCAGGTATGAAAACAAAGTATCAATTTAATATGGGTTTTTATTTGCATTTTCCTGATTAATGATGTTGATGTAGATATGCAGATGATACCACCCTTATGGCAGAAAGTAAAGAGGAACTGAAGAACCTCTTGATGAAAGTGAAAGAGAAGAGTGAAAAAGCTGGCTTGAAAGTAAACATTCAAAAACTAAGATCATGGCATTTGGTCACATCACCAAATGCAAATAGATGGGGAAACAATGGAAACAGTGACAGACTTTATTTTCTTAGGTTACAAAGTCACTGCAGATTGTAACAGCAGTCACAAAATTAAAAGACACTTGCTCCTTAGAAGAAAAGCTATGAACAACCTAGACAGTATATTAAAAAAGCAGAGATGTTACTTTGCCAACAAAGGTCTGTCTAGTCAAAGCTATGGTTTTCCCAGTGGTCATCTATGGATGTGAGTGTTGAACTATAAAAAAAAGCTGGGCACTGAAGAATTGATGCCTTTGAACTGTGGTGTTGGAGAAGACTCTTAAGAGTCCCTTGGATTGGAAAGAGATCCAATCAATCCACCCTAAAGGAGATCAGTCCTGGATGTTCACTGGAAGGACTGATGTCAAAGATCTAATACTTTGGCCACCTGATATGAAGAACTGACTCACTGGAAAAGGCCCTGATGCTGGAAAAGATTGAAGGCAGGAGGAGAAGGGGATGACAGAGGATGAGATGGTTGGATGGCATCACTGACTCAATGGGCATGAGTTTGCGCAAGCTGCAGGAGTTGGTGATGGCCAGGGAAGCCTGGTGAGCCACAGTCCAGGGGGTCGTAAGAGTGACTGAACTGAAATGAGATATTTGAATAACCTCTTTTTGGAAAGCAGCTACGCTCACCACAATACCACAGTGCTAATAGCCATTTTTTGAAGTACTTCTTTGAGTCTGATCCTTCCCTTTTCCTATTACTTTGTATTCCTTTTCCTTATTAATTCTAAATTTTGAATAAAAGTACTTTGGCTAATACACACATTGGAAATATTTCCTTCCACTTGGTTGCCTTTTTGCTCTCTTACTTGTGTCTTTCCACGAGTTGATGTTCTTAATTTTATTTTGGTCCAATAGATTTGTGAGCGTAAAAGCTCATAAGCATACAGAAGAGTGATATAGAGAGATGCGACGCAAGCTGCAGGAGTTGGTGATGGCCAGGGAAGCCTGGTGAGCCACAGTCCAGGGGGTCGTAAGAGTGACTGAACTGAAATGAGATATTTGAATAACCTCTTTTTGGAAAGCAGCTACGCTCACCACAATACCACAGTGCTAATAGCCATTTTTTGAAGTACTTCTTTGAGTCTGATCCTTCCCTTTTCCTATTACTTTGTATTCCTTTTCCTTATTAATTCTAAATTTTGAATAAAAGTACTTTGGCTAATACACACATTGGAAATATTTCCTTCCACTTGGTTGCCTTTTTGCTCTCTTACTTGTGTCTTTCCACGAGTTGATGTTCTTAATTTTATTTTGGTCCAATAGATTTGTGAGCGTAAAAGCTCATAAGCATACAGAAGAGTGATATAGAGAGATGCGTGCATCTTTCTGGCCTTAGCCAGAAAACTGAGGTGTGCATGACCAGGAAGCAGCCAGTGGCTGGGAAAGCAGCAGCCAGGCCTTCTGAAGGGTCTCAGAAGAATGCAGATTCTACAAATCCTGTGTGAAAACACCAGGAAGCCTGCCCTCGAAATGCTGGGACACCGTGTTGAGGGATCCCCCAGCTGACTCAAAGGCATTCCCTACATGTTATATGATATACACACACATACATAAACACACGCACACACACCATGTGACTGTGCATATTTCTGAGAGGCAAGTGTGAGACTTCGTAGATGGTGAGAGCACACAGAAAACCACCCTGACTCTGTGGGCTGAGAAGGAAAAGCATACATTTGAATATTCAGCACTAGAGAAAGCAAACAAGAGGCTTTCTGAGACAGAACAACCTGGCTTTACAGGATCAAGAGAAGGCACACAAGCTTAAAATTCCCCTAGCAGAGGGAGCAAGAAAGTCTAGAACAGGCATAGCCAGAGAAAAATTTCTGAGAGAGTCTAAGAGAGCCTGACTGGACTGACAGAAGTTATTCCTACCTGAAACCCATCAGCAAAGACTGGAGGGAGTGGTTACTTCTACAAGTGAGTGAATAGCAATATAAGACACCAGCGAATCTGAAAAACCAAGGAAACATGACACAATACAGTGATTCTCTAGGAACTGACTCCGAAATACGGGGAACTGCAATTTGCCTGAGAAAGGCATCAAAATGGTTGTTTCAAGACATCTCAGTGAGCTGCAAGAAAACACAGAAAGACAATTAAATGCATTGAAAAAGACAATACATGCACAAAACGAGAAGTGCAACAGAAAGATGGAAATGATCAAAAATAACCAAACAAATCCTGGAGAGGAAGAATATTATTAATGACATGAAAAATGCAATGCTCAGTCCTGTCCAACTCTTTGTGACCCCATGGACTGTAACCCACCAGGCTTCTCTGTCCATGAAATTTTCCAGGAAAGAATACTGCAGATGGTTGCCTTTTCCTTCTTCAAGAGACAATAATAGTAGACTTGAAACAAGCAAAAGAAAGAATTTGTGAATCTGAAGACAGTTCACTTGGAATTATCCCATCAGAGGAAAAGAAAGCAGAAAAGATGAAAAGGTGAAGAAAGGCTGTGGGATATTATTAGGAGAGACAATGCATGCACCAGTGGAGTTCCAGAAGAAGAGAGGAGGAATGGCTGAAGAGTCCTGTTGACTCTGCCCTCAACGTGCATACAGAATCTGATCATCTCTCATCATGTCCACCACTATTTTTCTATCTTGTTTAGACTATAAGACTAAAACTAGTTCCTAAGGAGTCTTTTTGCTTCCATTTGTGTATCCCCTCAGTATCTGCAGTTCATTTTTTACACTGTAGCCACAGTAAACCTTTGATAATATGAAACAAATTGGTTCAGTTCAGTTCAGTTCAGTAGTCGTGTCCGACTCTTGCAACCCATGAACTGCAGCATGCCAGGCCTCCCTGTCATTAAAATTTTTAAATCTTTTCCCATCATACTTAAAACTCAAATTCATTACCCTGGCCTTCAAAAAGGAAATTATATGACTATCTCCTCACTATCTTTCTACTCTTTCATTGCTCACTCAGCTTCAGATACATGGTCTTTTTTTTTTTTTTTGCCCCAAGTTGAAAATACGTTATTTATTTATTTATTTGTTTGTTTATTTAATACTTTATTCTATTCTACAGTACTGTATTGGTTTTGCCATACATTGACATGAATCAGCCACAGGTGTACACGATCTCCCCATGCTGAAGCC
>SJYC01109369.1:0-38299 GCA_006408675.1 Madoqua kirkii
TAATGAAAAGGACATCTTTTTTGGGTGTTAGTTCTAACAGGTCTTGTAGGTCTTCATAGTACCATTCAACTTCAGCTTCTTCAGTGGTTGGGGTATAGGCTTGGATCACCGTGATATTGAATGGTTTGCCTTGGAAATGAACAGAGGTCATTCTCTTGTTTTTGAGATTGCATCCAAATAGTGCACTTTAGTCAGGGGTGGTGGCCAAGAGGAGCTACCCCACATCCAAGGAGCAACTCCAAGGTCAGGAGGGGCGACCTCATCCAAGTTAAGGAGCAGCGGCTGCACTTTGCTGGAGCAGATGTGAAGAGATACCCCATATCCAAGGTAAGAGAAACCCAAGTGAGATGGTAAGTGTTATGAGAGGGCATCAGAGAGCAGACACAGGAAAACCATAATCACAGAAAACTAGCCAATCTAATCACACGGACCACAGCCTTGTCTAACTCAATAAAACTAAGCCATGCCATGTGTGGGTACACCCAAGGTGGATGGGTCATGGTGGAGAGGTCTGAGAGAATGTGGTCCACTGGAGAAGGGAATGGCAAACCACTTCAGTATTCTTGCCTTGAGAACCCCATGAACAGTATGAAAAGGCAAAATGATAGGATACTGAAAGAGAAACTCCCCAGGTTGGTCGGTGCCCAATATGCTACAGGACATCATTGGAGAAATAACTCCAGAAAGAATGAAAGGATGGAGCCAAAGCAAGAACAATACCCAGTTGTGGATGAGACTGGTGATAGAAGCAAGGTCTGATGCTGTAAAGAGCAATATTGCATAGGAACCTGAAATGTTAGGTCCATGAATCAAGGCAAATTGGAAGTGGTCAAAAGGGAGATGGCAAGAGTGAATGTTGACATTCTAGGAATCAGTGAACTAAAATGGACTGGAATGGGTGAATTTAAGTCAGATAACCATTATATCTACTACTGTGAGCAGGAATCCCTTAGAAAAAATGGAGTAGCCATCATGGTCAACAAAAGAACAAGGCAGGAGCTGGTTATTTTTGGGTCTCTGTCCATGATGCCATCAGAGTTTTGTCAAAATCTCATCTCTAACCTAAACATCACAGAGGAGAACTGCAACAGGAAATTGACCACATGTTGATTACACAGGCAGCACTGTTTTCTGTTTGTCTTGGATTTTAGAACATCATGAAAAAAACACCCAGTTTCATAATATGAATGGTATGAAGTTCTGTTTGCAAGCTCTGGACACTCATGGCAGGTTTGGGACAGACTTGGAGATTTGTACAGTGAAAGGAGATCCAAATGGTGTGGGCTTTTCATGGTGGCACTTCTTGTGTCATAATGAGGAGAGAAAATGGGTTTAAGGCCTGGGATTGCTTTCCCAGATGAGGCAACAGGAAGAGTCCTAGAGCTGAACTGCTGTGTCCAGTTTTGCAACTGGCAGCTGCAGGCTCACTGTGGCATTTCTAGGTGACTTGCTTTTATCTCCTTTTTGCTAGAGCTGTGACCTGGTTTTATAACTTATCCTGCTATGATATAAATGATATGGATGAAAATCCATTAATATCATAGAGAAAAATGCATGTACAGAATATTCATGGCATGGTTCTGTAATATCTTAAATGTTTAAAGCTTAAACATTTTTTATACAATAATCTATATTTTTGGTCCCTCCCTCTGCTTTGGAACACTATCCCTTCAGCAGTAGGTATTAGCCATGGAATCTGGGGACTAGATTTACCAGCTGGCAGTATCTAGGGATTAACTCAGCAGTTTTTTGAGTGAAAGTTTCTTAGAATTTCTTAAATATTTTATAAGCCACGATTTTTCTCCAGGAATGTGTTATAGGAATCAGGCGAAACAGATTGTAGTTGATAGAAAATGAGACATTGATCTCCAAGGACATAATTTTCCTCACCTGTAATAACTTGTTTTGAAGTCAGAGAGCTTTTAAATCAGTTCACCTTAACTACTCCTAGGAGAAAATATTTTGTTGAACTTCTATTCTTGTCTTTTTCTTCCAACATGATCTTCTAAGTGGTTTTCAGAATATTGGTGAAGCTAAAAGACCAAATAGAAATAAACCATCTTTGTCCTGTAAGCGGTTTTTTCGTATGGAAATGGCTGAGAGGGAAAATGATGCACTTTTGCTCTGAGCTCTGCAGAAAATTAACTAGAGAGCACAAGACTTGTGCATCTAACTGTCTTTTTAGTGTCTCCTGTTGGATGTTGTAAAGGCAACCAGAAACCAGACTTGGGATCTCCTGTCTCATCTTATTACATTCCTCACATGGTGAGTGGTGTAACCCTTCACCCAGTGGCAGGTGGCAGAATAATGTATTGAATGGTTGCATTGTACCTTTTCTCCTCATGCTTCTCCTTTCCAGGTCACTTAAAAAATGTGTGAATTTGTCATATAGTGAGAGTGTCTCAGTGTGACTCCCAGCCTCAAGGATCCTGGCTGGGCTGAAGCAGTGTCTGAGGTCCAAGGCAGGCCTTCAGAAAGGCTTCAGCCAGTTGTAGAGGGAGGAGCTGAGAAGGGGAAAAGTTTTGAGGACCAGCAGAGAGAAAGAGAGGGGAGAATCCTGTGAGGATCTCTGCAGGGGACCTGAGTGGCACTCGCAGGCTGTGTCCCCAGGAGGTGGTATTCCTCAGGGGAAAGAGTTCTTGTCCCTAAGGAGCTGAATTTAGCTCCACCAGAGGTTTCTGTGACCTGGGAGTAGTAACATCCTAGAAGTCAATAGATGTCAAAAATGAGCATCACGTACAGAGCCGTAGTAACTGCGCAGATGGAGGCTGTTGAACCAGGAGGAAGATTTCTGGAAACAGCCCTGGAGAAGGGCCCCTGTGGTCAAGAGAGAGCATTGTGGAGAGTGAGGCAAAGTACATGGACAGAGAACCTCTCGGTCCACAGGCCTGCCCTGCTGACTGCTCAGCACACAGGTTTCTTGAAATAGATTGCTAGCTTGGTATCCATCACCCCTCAGGGAAATGGCCTTCCTCCTGAGAGTGAATACATGGGCCTCATCTGCTCCTTTCCATCTCTTCCCAATTTCCCTTCCTGTCTTTTCCTCCTTCCCTTTAATGAAGTAAGCCCCAAACAGGTATGTGTTGAGGTCTGCCTGGGAAACAGGAGTCAGGCTCTATCAACTAAGCCTCATTAAGAAAGGGGATAAGAGCAGCTTTCCAAGAGGACTGTTGAGAGGAATGCTCTCTTTGAAGCAGTTATCATGACTCTGGCTCCATGCACGATGGTCCACAGGCTCGTCATGTCCTGACACTGGGACTCAGTGTCACTCACTTGGGGTAAACAAGCTGGGTGCCTGACCTCTTCATGCCCTTGGCTTCCAGCTTGACCCTGAGTCCCTGGTCCCATGTGCTTGCCAGCTGGGCTCTCATCCACTCATTTCTCAGTGAACATATTCTTATACTCTTACCATAGCATCTCCCAAGAATGACAGGTAATTTTTAAAGGCTAAAGTAAGAACAAATCTATCATAAGGACTTTATTTAAAAGTAGGAGGGAATTTCCAATAGAAAAAAAGTCAGTTAAAAAATATTAGCTGTGCTTTTTGTTGTTCTTGAAGTTAATAACACACGTATGTGAACTTAAAATAGTTTATCATTTAAGTTCAGTTCAGTCCCTCAGTTGTGTCTGACTCTATGTGACACCATGGACCGCAGCTTGCCCAGCCTCCCTGTCCATCACCCACTCCTGGAGTTTACTCAAACTCATGTTCATTGAGTCAGTGATACCATCCAACCATCTCATCCTCTGTCATCCACTTCTCCTCCTGCCTTCAATCTTTCCCAACCTCAGGGTCTTTTCAAATGAGTCAGTTCTTTGCATCAGGTGGCCAAAGTATTGGAGTTTCAGCTTCAACATCAGTCCTTCCTATGAACATTCAGGACTGATCTCCTTTAGGATGGACTGTTAGAATCTCCTTGAAGTCCAGGGGACTCTCAAGAGTCTTTTCCAACACCAAGTTCGAAAGCATCAATTCTTTGGTGCTTAACTTTCTTTATGGTCCAACTCTCACATCCATAGATGACTACCATAGACTTGACTAGACAGACCTTTGTTGGCAAAGTAATGTCTCTGCTTTTTAATATGCTGTCTAGGTTGGTCATAACTTTCATTCCCAGGAGTAAGTATCTTTTAATTTCATGGCTGCAGTCACCATCTGCAATGATTTTGGAGCCCCCCAAAGTAAAGTCTCTCACTGTTTCCACTGTTTCCCCATCGATTTGCCATGAAGTGATGGGACCTGATGCCATGATCTTAGTTTTCTAAATGTTGAGCTTTAAGTTTATGGTTTGAATACATATATATAAATTTTTAGTTGCGTTCATGGTCAGTTGTGTCCAGCTCTTTGTGACTCCATGGACTATAGCCCACAGGACAGGCTCCTCTGTCCATGGGATTTTCCAGAGGAGAATACTGAAGTGTGTGCCATTTCCTCCTCCAGGGGTTCTTCCTGACCCAGGGATCAAACCTGCAGTTCTTGCATCTCCTGCAAGAAACTGGCAAGTGATTCTTTACCACTATAAGTTAAAATATAGTCTCTGGCAGATGACAAAATACTCTGGCAGGTGACACTGATTACTTATTTGTTCTCTCTCTCTCTGTCTTCTCCTTCTGGGAAATCTTGCATTATTGTATCCAAACTCTCTGTGATAGTTAATTATGTTCCACATACCAGTAAGTTTGCCATGAGGTTAATAACATTTAAGCTCTAGGGTTCCCATCTGTACTAGCTCTTCTAAGATTCAGTTCTAATTTTGTTATTATACTTTGTATAATTTTTCTTAAGAAAGAATTACTTCTGTTCAGATGCCGCAAGGGCTGGAGTTGTTCCTGGTTCCTCAGGAAGGGCTTTTTCCCCTGGGTGGTAGGTGGATCCACCGTTCCTACTGTGTTTTCTCCGAGGTGAGCTCAGGGCTCATGCCACTGCTGATCTACTTCTGCAACTCATAGCTTTCAGTTCACTGATCCTTCCTCTGGGGCTTTCCCTGTAAGAACAAAGCTAGTCTTTACAAAACATATGCCAGCAATTCTTCAGTAGTCTCATTGTATTGGTAACGTTGTTATTTAAACTATTACATAGATGGAAGAATCAAGCAAATATTTCACACTAATGTTATTAGTAAACAAGATTTTTTTTTCTAGCTGTTACACAAGAAAGTTCCAGGGAAAAAAAATGTGAACTAAGTAGCATAGATTATCTCTATTGCTATTGCTTATACTTTGGTCTCCATATACCATTTCCTATTAAAACAAGTCAGAGTCCCTTGGATAAATGGCTGTTTGCATTCTGAAACAGGAAAGGTGCTAAACTGTGTTTCAATATGGGATTGTGCCTTAAAGCAAAGAAATTATCAAAGACCAGTGAGGTTACATTTGAAAACACAGAAGCCAACTTGAAGGTGTTCCCACTAGCTAACGATGAAAAAATTTGATGGAGTATCAATCAGAAAATAACTACAATGAAATAAAATGTTAATAAATCTTTTTTTTTAATCCCTAAGTTCACAATAATGCTTTTTCAAAACCTCATTGGTCAATTTTGCAGGTTGATAGAACACCAAATTATTATTCTACAACTTAGTAAGTAAAAGAAAAGAATCAAACACTCATCTTGAATTGCTTGATTGTATTTTAGGGAAACCAAATAGTAAAGTCATACTGGGAGATGAAATATAAAATCTTTATTTTACATGCAAAAATCTTAATTTTACAGAAGACACTGGAAAACAGTGAGGTTAAGTAACTTGACCAAGATCCTTGGCTAATAAGATCTCAAATGCACACTTTGGATCATGCATATAGTTATGCATAGTTACCCAGAGTTAACATATAGTTTTGCATCTTGTTTGTTTTTTTTCGCTTAACATACGACATTTTCTATGTCATTAAATATGTTTTCATAATGTAGATTTTAGTAGCAGTATAATATTTTATCTGCTGGATATATTTTAATTTGTTAACTCAATATTATTGGCTAGGTTGTGTTAGTTTTCTATTGCTATGTAATGAATTGCCACCAGCTCAGTAGCTTAAATATAATAGTCATTAATCAACTCCCCATCTACAGGTTACAGGTCTGGCATGGCATGGGTGAGTTTTGTGCTTCGATTATCTCAAGGTTTGAAATCAAAGTGTTGACTAGGCTGTTACCTTCTGGAAGCTCTGGGAAAAAAATCTACTTCCAAGCTCATTCTTGTCAGAATTCATTTCCTTGCAACTTTAGGACTGAGGTACCTATTTCCAAGCTTGCAGTCTGACAGAGGTCTATCTCAGTTCTAAGTGACCACTTTCATACCTTGCTATGTGATATACCCTATCTAAACACAAGCAACAAGGCATTGATTCTGTTTCGAATCTCTGACTTCCTATTCTGTGACCAGCTGGAGAAAACTCTGCCTGTAAAGGGCTCATGGAGTTAGATTCTCCAAGTACTGTCTCTCTATTTTAAAAGTAACTGTGCCATAAAATATAGCCTAATCATGAGAGTTAAATCCATTATATTCCCAGGACCCAGGACTAGGCAGCCTGTACATTTAGGGGGTGGGGGTAGAATTAATATGAGAAATATCTTCCTCTCTACCCTTTTTCTTCTCCCTAGACCATAGTTGTATGAGACTATGATTCATGATTGCTGTCTTCTTGCTACCCTGTAACAACAAGGCAAAGAAAAGAGACTTAGCTTTCTGAGCATAGCAGAGAAGGATGCAAAGAGATCAGGTCTTTGATGGTACCCACTAACTACTATGCTTCACCTGAATCACCTACCTCCAGAACTCCCGATCTATACAATGATTGGTGGTGGTGGTTTACTCACTAAGCTGTGTCCAACTCTTGTTACCCCCAGAGACCTCCAGGCTCCTTTGTCCATGGGATTTCCCAGGCAAAAATAGTGGGGCAGGTTGCCATTTTTTTCTTTAGGGGATCTTCCCAACCAAGGGATCAAACCCACATCTCCTGCATTGCAGGCAGTCTCCCCATTACAGGCAGATTCTTTACCCCTGAGCCACTAGAGAAGCCTCCATCATGTTCTTAATGCTGAAGTCACGTGGCATCACTTTTTTTAAATTGGAGTAAAGCTGATTTACAAGGTTGTGTTAGTTTCAGGTGTACAACAAAGCAATTCAGTTATATATACTATGTATACATATATAATATAATATATATTCTTCTTCAAATTCTTTTCCATAGGTTATTACAAAATTTAAGTACAGTTCCATGTGCTATACAGTAGTCCTTTCTGTTTATCTATTTTATATATAGTAGTGTGTGTGTGTGTGTGTGTGTGTGTGTGTGTGTGTAGTATGTAGCTTAATTTTGATACTTAAATATTTCCTAGCTTGCTCCTGAATAAACCCTTGCAAATTCATGAGTATAGCATAAAATTTACTTGAAATTCTAAAACATGTGAAAATTTGTATTTATTTCAAAAAACATATACATTTTGTAAAAGTATAAAAGTACACAAAATACTGATACTACCCTACTTCAACATGGTGGCTCCTCTAGATTAAGGAAAAATAGATTAGAGAATGGTGCAAAAAGGGGCTTCCTTGTACCTGAAATAGACCATTTTTTCATATAAATCCTGAAGTAAATAGAAAAAAATATTAAAATCTGTTAGAGCTCATAATGGGGGGAAACAGTTACTTTCCTTCCCCCTTATTTTTCTCTATGTTTGAAATATTTCAAAATAATAAAAGTGGAATATCTCAATATTATAAAATAGGGGGAAAACTGAGGCAAGAGATGGCAAGAAACTTCCTCAAAGTCAGGAACTTTCTATACTCTCCTGGCAGGAAGGTGTTTACTTACCCAGCCCCTACCCTCTCATCCCTGCTTCTTCCTCTGTGCCCCTACCTGGGGAGAAGGACAAGGATAAAGCATAAGTAGAATCAATCGTATTATGATCTTACTGGAAGGCCACCTACCTGAGGACCACCTCAAGGAGGGAAATTTGAAACAATCAACAATCTTTCCCTTTAGCAGAAGTGCTAGGAGCCACATATGCGCCTTCTCCCTGGACCACCATTTGCGTAACAGGCTTCTAAATGCTTGATTTAACTATGTAAAAACACTACTAATTATATTCATTTATGTGACTGACTTACCATTTGAATCTAATTGCCATGCAGCAAAATAACTGTTAAAGCATATCATTAAACAACTTGAATAATTAGAGAGAGATTTGCTTGTTCTCCTAATCCAACACTAAATTTTAGGGCAAGGACTTCACCCTCTACCTCTTCTATCTTAAATTAACTAGGGAAGAAGGCTGTGGAAACATTGCCACACTCACTGTTTGTCAGAAACCCCAGGTCTGCTGAAGAGGCCGAGGCTCCAAGCTGCAGCTCCATAGCCCTGCTTGGGTGTATTCATCACAGTGAGCGTTTTTCCTCTCCTTCACTCCATGTTTTCTCTCAGGGACTCCTTGATTTCTCAATATCCACACCTGCCACTCTAGGCGGTTTCCTACTCATCCAACTTCCTCTGAAAGTGTGCTGATGTCCCTCTCATCTTTATTTTTTCTACCCCACCCCGGCTCTCCTTCAGCACCTTTTCCTTTGAGACTGTCACACCTTTGTGAGTTCATTGCCTTTTATCTGACCTCACTCCTCACATTTTTGTCCCTTGGACTTGACTACATGAGTCACAATGTCTTCCTATGGTTTCTCTCTTGGAGATTATCTTGTCTCAGTATCTACCTGCTCAGAAAATGGGGCTATGGATGAAGAGGAAGGAGCTTTCTCATTTACTTGGAAAGGGCATTTCCAAAACTATATCATAAAGCCACCTCTTCTCTTAATTCTAATTGTTTAAAGTCAATCTGTCTCTTCCCAGTTTTTCAAGTCACGTTGGTTGTTGGTTGTCTCTTTTCCCACGGTACCAGATCTATTTCTTCTGCTCTCCTTGGCCTCTGATTCATATTATTCCTCTCCTCTGTAGCATCCAGCTCTATACTCAACAAATCATCACTGTCCCTGATTAACCTTCAGACTTATTATTCAGCCTTATTCTCCTTGGCATTTTGAAACTCCAGAATATCCAGCACTATGTCCAGCACTGGAGACATAGTAGTGAACAAGGTTTACATGGCCCTGTCCTTATGAAATGTAAACACACCTACAGACACAATAACAATTTTCTAAAGTGTTGTGCCAAGAAAAAGAAAAAAAAAACACACAAAGTACTAAAAAAACATGTAAGAGGGAGAAAATCTAATTTGCCTGGACATGGAAGGGTTCTCTGAGATATGACTTGAAAGATGAAAAGAAGTGAGCCAGATGGAAAAGTTGGAGAAAGGCTTTCTGAGCAGAGACCAGCACTCACTCTATCTCAACTTTTCCGGTATCCACACTCTCTCACGACTACTCTGGACTCTCTCCATCTTGGATCCACAGATATTTTAATGTGTCTTCCTGAGCAACCTAGATCCCTTTATCTTTTTCCAAACCCATTCACTCATTCCCAAACACACATTCTAGATCATCTCCACAATTCATTCTCTTACTTCTTGCTCCTAGAATAGCTAAACAAGATGAAGTCACTATTTTTGTAGGTCAAGGGTTGGAAAATATCAGAAGTTTAAACTTATATGGTAATTGATCATCATTATAACCAATTTCAATGAGTTATCTTCCTTAAATTTTTGCCATAACCCTGTACTGAATGCCTACTCATCTTGGTCATTAAGACTTCAAGAGAAACACTTTATAATCAAAGTAGTCACTCATCTCACTATTTCATAACCACTAAAATATTTTTAAAATCTAATGTATTCCTCCTCTTTCTGTTTCTCCTCAAAAAGAGTTTCTTTCTCTTCTGTAGGATAACCCAACAGATAATGCTAAATTTACTTAGTTCTTTTTCTCAGTCATCCTCCTCAAAAATAGCTACCCTGAAAGAGTCCACTAACACTATATTTGTAATAAAATTTATATGAGGTTTTCATATATTTTATAACATTAGAGGCATAATCCTGTAAATTATATGAGAGGTGATGTCTCCATTTTACAGATGAGAAAACTGAGTCTCAGAAATGAAAGTGATCATAAACAGACACTAAATGATAAAATAAGACTATTAGTCACTTCTGAATCTAATTCAAGGAATTATAACCTTTCAATGCTGCCTCACCTTCCTCTTGGCTTAAATCTTTCAAGAAGGATGGAAGAGCAAATGGAGAGTTGGGACACCTCATTGAAGTAAATTCTGTGACTTCATTGGGTTGAATAGACCAATTAGATTAGCTAGACTAGGTAGACTAGGTAACGTGGGACTGCTCAGAGCTTGTAGAGCTCTGTTACTAGCCTTCCTAACATTATTACCATTGTCTTAGCTCTACTAGACAACCTGGGGCTGCTCTCCATATTTTCATGACTTCTAAACTTCAGTCTCTCAGTCATGTCCAGCTCCTTGTGACCCCATGGACTGTAGCATGCCAAGCTTTCCTGTCCATCACCAACTCCTGGAGCCTACTCAAACTCATGTCCATCGAGTCAATGATGCTATCCAACTATCTCATCCACTGTCAGCCCCTTCTCCTCCTACCTTCAATCTTTCCCAGCATCAGGGTCTTTTCCAAGATAGGGTACAAGAAAGGAGTTTGGAAATACTAAAGGGGGAGGGCATATGGTTGGTTGTTGCAAATTTTCTTGGTGTCAAATCCTTTGTTCTTGTAGACAAGGTCATAGATCAGGTCATGTGTTCCTATCAACCTCCAGCAAGACTAATGTTATTCTCTGTTCTGCAACTTTTATCTCTATCTGAATGGAAGAGTGTTATACCTTTAAAGATCAGAGCCTTGAGAAGAGGCTATTCTGTATATTTCAGGCTACAGGCAACATTCTTTTACAAAAGATGCAGAGCCAGTATGACTAAGCACAGGTAACACAGCACACACAGCCAACAACACAACACAACACATATGTTTTATTGTCCTGGATTTTACACACTTTTATTTCACTCTGCTTGCCTGGAGTCTCAGAGGTTAAAAAAGCTTTCATGTATATGTCTTTAAATTTTTTCAGATCCTTCTTAAACAAACAGCTCTACAATCCCATAAGTTCAAAGTCACATGTAAAAAGAAAGGATTGCAATCTTATCAATCATTATAAATTGGCTCCCCTTAGCATGCATCCTATAGCCATGACAATTGTTTTGCATTTTCTGAGGCCTAGAGCATGCTGTATCCTTGAGAAAGGATAGGGAGCAAAGGCTTAATTAAATTGCTATGATGTGCCAGTCACTTAGCTAAAACTTTTACATAGTGATACTTTCTCTGGAAAGTGAAAACAAGGAGATGTAGAAGGTAGAAGAAGAAGAGGAGGAGGAGGAAAGGTGGAGTTGGTGCTGCTGAGTTAGTTTGGTCAGCAAAAGTGGAAAGAAAAAGATGTTTGATTTTCTCATTTTCCTAAATACTACTCAGTGATGGGTTTTTCTGAGGACCAGTATAGGGATCAGGTCAATTATGGGACAAATTTGGACAGCTCTCTGAGCTGCAGCAAATACCTGTAAATTTGCCACCTCCCTTCACCCTCTCATTCCACCCTTCCTCCCCTCCTTACCCTAAGATGAAATGATCTGGGACAAACTAATTGAGAAAACTAGTAGTGCATGCCTTCGGGAGGTTTTATTAATGGAACCAGACACACTGCTATAACAGAATGTACGACTGCTCTTTTACTTGATCTAATTAGAACATTTACATACTGAATGCCTCCTGGACAATTCCCTACCAATGACACTTACAGTGTGCACCAGGCAAGACTACTCTTTAGGTGAAATTGAACAAAGAAGTCATCAAGTCTCCTTTTTCTCTAAGAAAAATAACATTGTCAAGGTTATTAGCAATCATTCAGCTGTCACAGGCTCAGCATAGATGGGGATGTGGGTTTCCTTGTATTTACAAAAGATGGGGAACCAAAAGCACTTCTCACTCTGATAAGGAAAGAACTCTGACATGATGAGAAGCAGTAACTTTTTGATTTTGAACAAATAATGGGAATAAAAAGAATTTATTTAGCTGAGAATAAAATGTAAAAGTATGAGGTCATTTTGATTATAATATGGTTAATATTTCATGGTTGGGTGTTTACAATGACTTAAGTATTTCCATAGGCTTTAGGGTTTTTTCTCCTTAGACCAACTCCATGGAATCAGTGTTTATTTTAGAGATGTGAGAAAGTGGATGTGACAAAGTCAATGATGTTGCAGTGGACTAACACTAGGAAGCAGAACATCCAACTTCTTGTCCAAGCTCTCATCAATATATATGTATGAAAAGGAATATTTTCCATGTTTGATCTTCGCACCATTCCCCACACACACCCCAGCAACTTGCTCCCCCCAAATAAGCTATTTTTGATGCTCTTCATGACTTGAATATTTCTTGAAGTAGGAGATAGGATCTATGTATAGCTTTAGTCCATCATATTTATTCAGAACTCATTCATTGATGTTTTACTAATAGGGGTTATCTGAAAGGGGGCCTGAAAGATATATACATACACACATATTTTCAGAATCCCCATCTTAAGAACTTAAATTAAGCACAGCTATTTAGGTAACATTCTTACAGAAAATTTCTTCTCTGTCCTACTTTTAGATAAAGTTTCAAAGTTTAGAAAGTTCAGAAATGTAGTGATATAAGTAAAAATAGATACCTGCATAAACTAATATATGCAATGCTAAAAGGGGGGAATAATTTACATTTCTTTGCTTTCTCCTTTCTACCTCATTCTCTTCTTAACTCTTCATCTCTACACATAAAAGAGAGGAAACCAACCCACTTAGAATGAGATTAAGTTACAATTCTTCATCAAATGGTTGAAGCACAACCTCTTACCCTGAACTACAGAAATAGCCAGCATCTCCTTTTAAGCAAAAGAAACAGCTCACAATTTAAAAGGGAGATGGCAAGAAAGATATTTCTCTAGTCAAAGGGCATTAGTATGCAAAATATATTAAGTACTGGAATCACATTAAAGAGATGGAAGACCTGATCCAAACAAGACTGTTTATATTGTTGACCAACAGCTGAACGAACATTGTTTCCGACCATGATGAGCTTTTTATGGATAGTCAATGTTCACAATGGTGGAGAAACAGATCATTCAGACACAAGCCAGACATTTACAGAGAAGTCATTCATCCCAGATGCTCTCATTTTCAGATTGAAATTTTCCACCAGTGGCTTAATAATTATGCTGTTGCATATACTCTGCAAGCTAGACATATGTGTTGCTTTATGGGACCGCAAGGCCTTGTCTGGGCAGCTCACTCAGTTGGCCCCCAGCCTAATGACCTCATTGTAGAGACTCCATCCCACTGGTCTCTCCAGCTTTGTTCAGGCTCAAGGAAGAGCAGTTCCTCCTAGTTTCAACCCATAGAGAGCTAATAGCTATTGATATGATTAAATTTTCTGCCCCATTACATATGTTTATCATATTACAACTCAAATATGCAAGGAAAACACGGCTCCTTTATAACTGATTTGATCTTTCTCATAAAGGCCCCAACCAATCAAGGAGTGGAAGGAAAATTAAATTGAGTCCATTCTGGATTAAGATGTATGGGAGCCAGTAATCCAAAGTCTTTCTCTTGGTTTAAATCAGTCTCTGGAAGACGTTCTTCAGATTGTTCCCTGTCTTCTGCCATGCAAAATGTTGTCTTTGTGAGACACACAGAACTTGAAGGTCTGGGGATTAATGTGATCTCTTGACTTTGCATGGCTCTTGGACATGTATTCCTTTCTGGTATCTTCTGTGGAAGGGCTGGTTCATCCTCACATACGGGCATTCTTTATACACTACAGCTAATAATATTGGCTGACAAAGCAGTGGCTCATTTTTCCTTGGCTTGGCCATTGCTTGGTGGCTCACCCTGTGGACTTGACCTCTATTCCACTTCTCCGTTCTCACTGGTGCTACACCCCTCTGAGTTTCTATCATACTCTCTATCCGTCTCCAGTCTTCCAGTATTCTTCTCAGCCCCTGGCATGTCAAGCTCCAGGGTTGCCCTCCGGCTCTCATCTGTTTATTCAGATCACATTGTAACCATGGAAGTTCCAGGGTCCAAACTAAAACCTCTGTCTGCTTGAACCCTCTGGTCTTCTGCCCCATATGAGTGCCTGGATACCCTGCTCAGTAGCTCTTCAGAGACATCACCAAATCAAAAAACAAGCACTTTCTACTTTTTCTTTGCCTCTTAGCCTAATTCACCTTAGGCTAATTCACCTCTTAGCCTAACTCACCTTAGGCTAATTCATCTCCTCCCCACTCATATCTTAGAGGGGAGACCATAAAGAGGGAATGCTGAGAGACATTTTTGACAACTTTCTTTCCTTAGCCCTCTCATCATTTCCCCACCAAACCCCCTGTCTGATGACTAAGGGATTTGTCAAGGAAAAGTGAGAGTCTCTGCCCAAGGGAAAAATATATTCTCTTATAGCATATCTTTGTCTTTACCAAAATGATCATCACTTCTTTTCCCTCTTACGTGGACCCAGCACTGATAGAGGGAAACTGATTTATTACTAAGGGCATATAAGTCAGGAAAGTTTCTAAAATATTACACTTCTCAACACAGATTTAGGAGAGATCTCAGAGACAGAGAAGAAGAAAAGGGAACATTCTTTCAGAGCCTAGTATTTGACAAGAGGTGGATTTCAGGATAAGCAGGAAAATGTTATATACCATTTGTTTTGTCTCAGAACTGTTCTAAACTGCCACATTTTACAATCTTGTCCTCTGCTTATTATGAAAGACCACAATAGCACTTTTAATCTTCTCTTCTAACTATCTATACCCCTCTGCTATAAGCAATTTCTAGATAACAGACCCTGCATGGACTGACAGAATATCCTTTCCTGTTTTTGTAAACTGTTTATTCTAGAAATTGTTTTCATACTTTCAAGGACAAAGTGAATACATGTCTTTTTTATAGTTCCCTTTGGTCTTTTGGTGTTTGATTTGTTTGCTGTCCTGTGCTTGACTTGGATAGTCCAAGAGCTTCATAAATGTTGGGTGAGGGGGGAGGCTGTCCAAATTCACTTTTTATGGTTACTACTACTAATACTTTTTCCAAAAGAAGAAATGTCTTAAGTATTTAGCCAACTTGAATAAAGCTTCATGCCCCTAGGAAAGTGGGGGAAAATCCCAAAGGTTAAATAGAATAATCAATCTTAAAAGCTTTCATTGAACACATTTCCTTTTTTCTTATCTTTGATTGGACTTTTCCTCCCAAAAAGGAAAGGCAGAATTTAAGGCATTTTTATTTTTATAAAAAGAAATAAAGGCCAGAAAATTGCAGAGGAAGGAAAACTGCCAAACTCATTCTATGAGGCCACCATCACCTTAATACCAAAACCTGACAAGGATGCCACAAAAAAAGAAAACTATAGGCTGATATCACTGATGAACATAGATGCAAAAATTCTGAACAAAATCCTAGCAATCAGAATCCAACAACACATTAAAAAGATCATACACCACGACCAAGTGGGCTTTATCCCAGGGATGCAAGGATTCTTCAATATCCACAAATCAATCAATGTAATTCACCACATTAATAAATTGAAAAATAAAGGTCATATGATTATCTCAATAGATGCAGAGAAGGCCTTTGACAAAATCCAACATCCATTTATGATAAAAACTCTCCAGAAAGCAGGAATAGAAGGAACGTACCTCAACATAATAAAAGCTATATATGACAAACCCACAGCAAACATTATCCTCAATGGTGAAAAACTGAAAGCATTTCCCCTAAAGTCAGGAACAAGACAAGGGTGCCCACTTTCACCACTACTATTCAATATAGTTCTGGAAGTTTTGGCCACAGCAATCAGAGCAGAAAAAGAAATAAAAGGAATCCAAATTGGAAAAGAAGAAGTAAAACTTTCACTGTTTGCAGATGTACCTCAACATAATAAAAGCTATATATGACAAACCCACAGCAAACATTATCCTCAATGGTGAAAAACTGAAAGCATTTCCCCTAAAGTCAGGAACAAGACAAGGGTGCCCACTTTCATCACTTTATTTTTTTAAAGCAAAGTAGAATCTTCCTTTTACTTACCTATTTAACATTTCATTTTTAATCTCTGGTTTTGACAGAGTTGACTCATGTTGGTGACATATGGCATTCTCCTTAAGTTACCAAGATACAACTTTAGCTCAATTTCCAATTTAGTTAAGTTACTTTAAATTGTCAAGCTTTACAAAGAACATAGTTTTTCAATTTTTGTGGCTCTCAATTACATTAACTTTGTGGGTAAAGATTATAGAGATGTGCTAATATTTTGAACATGATCTAGAGTTCATTGAAACATGAATCTATTTATTCTTTATGTTACATGTTTTATTAACAAAGATTATGATGTTGCCATCTTGCCTAGATTAGTAAAAATTAATAGATATCCAGAATTATGAGTTGGTTTGTTTATGCATTACCATTTTTCATGGAACTCCTTGGAGTGATCTCTGAAATCCAACTGCAGATATGGTATTCTGTATGAGAAAATAGAAAAAGAAATTAAGGAAACAATTCCATTCACCATTGCAATGAAAAGATACATGGTCTTATTGTCTTCTGACAACAGGGCATTTACACACCTCTCACTCATGTCTTCACTTCCTGGAAAGCCCAGCTGGTAAAGAATCTGCCTATGATGCAGGAGACCTTGGTTCGATTCCTGGGTCAGGAAGTTACCCTGGAGAAGAGACAGCCTACCCACTCCAGTGTTCTTGGGCTTCCCTGGTGGCTCAGATGGTAAAGTAATCTGCCTGCAATGTGGGAGACCTGCAGGTAGATCCCCTGGAGAAGTTTGTGGCAAGCCACTGCAGTATTCTTGCCTGTAGAATTCCCATGGACGGAGGAGCTTAGCTGATTACAATCCATGGGGTTGCAGATTCAGACACAATTGAGTGACTAAGTACAGCACAAGTAGATATTGTTTATTATTGCTTTTTAATTTGTATCATTCTACATCTATTTGTACAGACTGTTGTTTATAAGCATGTAGTATTAAATCTTGAATTGAAAAAGAAGAGCTCACAGTTATGTTTTATTTTTTTTCTTTTTAGGGAACTTTTTCTCTGACTAGGCCACTGGGTATTCACAATTAACATTATGACTCCTATTCTGCTTATCAGAAGTTTTAGTAGAGCCTTGTATTTGACACTCTATCCTTTAATTCACTTGGTTATAGAAGTACTTTAGAAGAATATGGCATCCTCTTTGCTAAACCCTGTTCTTCAGTTTATCTTATTCTTTGGGCCCTCATGAAAGTAATTTAATTTGTAAAACAATTTGACAGGGCTAATACTTATTCTTTAATCACATCCAACATATTCAGATAATTGAATGTGTTAAGCCAAGCTTTATCCCTAAAGCAACATTAATCCAATCTCCATAGCAGAAACTTTGTGCCAGTAGAAACTCACACTTGTCTAATCAATAAATAATGATGCTTCTGGAAACACGACACTTTTTAGTATGTTAATTTCAAAATATATAAAAATTAGTACCTATCAACAAGACAATTTGAATAATTTATTAAGCATAGTGAAGAAAACAAAGATAAATAGGGTTTATATAATCTTCAAATAACAATCTCTAGAAGGGAAAATATACAACCACATTTATAACAAAAGGTAGAAGAAGCAGGTACCTAAAGGGGAGTTTTCATAAAGTTACCACATGAGGTTAATTGAAGCAATTATATTTTTCCTGAATAGTTGCATTATGGAAAGCTTCACAGAAAGGTAGTATTTGAGGAAAACTGTAAGGAAATATTATAATAAAGAATGCATTACTTTAAATATCAAGAATAATAAATTTATTTTGGACATGATAGCATGGTCTGGAAGGAAGAGGGACTTTCCAATACAGAGGAACATCATAAGTAAAATCATTAAGGTTGAAAACTTGGTATCTATGGAGCACAACTATAGGTCATTTGGATTGTATCCTTTAAACAAAAGGGTTTCTGCATACATCTGGAAAGTACGTTGGTGTATAGTATAGCTTATTAGGGGCTGCATTTGGACTTTGCAGTCAAAGAAGTACTGCTGTTGCAGAAAACTGGTCAATAGTAATATGTAAGGTGGCTTGTATATGGAAAGCATGATGCTACTTTGGTGACAGGTGACCAAATAGGGAAGAATCTTAGTCAAAGAGACAAGGAAGAGTAAACTATGGCCTTAGCAGGATTTCCAGTTTGAGTTTGCAGTCTGATGAAGGAAAAGACAGAATTCAGATACAAAGCGAAAGAGAACAGAAACGGAGATGTCAGGTGAATACAAGAGAGTTCAGTTGTAGTCAGATTATCCTAGAATCGAAGATCAGTTTTAAAGGGAGTTTGTAATCATGAGCTTGCACCAGGACAGAGTCCTGATCTGGATGGAGGTGAATCATTCATTATGGACATCATTTTTATCACATTTTTGGATTTGTGGTCTTAGCTTCAGCCTTAAATTTGTGCACCGGCTAGGTATGGGGCTAGAAAACTCCGAGAAGTAGCAGAGTGCTCCAAAAGAAAGTTATTTGAATGAAACTTCAACACATTCTGAAAAACATCACATAGTCAACTCTATTTAGCCATCAACAGAGGTAGGAGGACCATTGGTTGGACAGAAGGACATTTGCAAGAATGAGGAAGCATCTGGGAGATAACTCATCCTGAGTGAAGAAGCTGTTTATTATGAGAAGACTCTGGAATTTTCAACACATTCTGAAAAACATCACATAGTCAACTCTATTTAGCCATCAACAGAGGTAGGAGGACCATTGGTTGGACAGAAGGACATTTGCAAGAATGAGGAAGCATCTGGGAGATAACTCATCCTGAGTGAAGAAGCTGTTTATTATGAGAAGACTCTGGAATTTTAGTGGCCAGAGGCAGTAGTGATTCAAGGCACAGAATTATAACTACAAGTGCTATGCCACTGCTAAGTCACTTTAGTTGTGTCCGACTCTGTGTGACCCCATAGATGGCAGCCCACCAGGCTCCCCCGTCCCTGGGATTCTCCAGGCAAGAACACTGGAGTGGGTTGCCATTTTCTTCTCCAATGCATGAAAGTGAAGTCGCTCAGTCATGTCCAACTCTTCACGACCCCATGGACTGCAGCCCACCAGGCTCCTCCATCCATGGGATTTTCCAAGCAAGAGCACTGGAGTGGCATGCCATTGCCTTCTCCTTGCTATGCCACTAAAACCTCTTAAAATAGTCAAGCTCAGTTAAGTATTTTTATTGCAGAGTTCCCAAAGTCAAGGAAGGCATTTCCTCTCACCTCCTAGATTTATAACAAGGGGCTAGTGCTTTTTGAAGTTGACACAGGGTAAGTGGAGAGACCTTGGATCCAGATGGGCTGGTGTTAATAACCTCAGGTGCTATATTAGCAGCGGGACTTCAGTGGAAGTGGCCTTATTTGTGAATACATGTAAATTACCTGCTAAAAATTGCCCATCTGTCTCCCCCAAAATTGAATGAATGTGTGCACATAAACACACATATACACTGGTGAACTCACACGTGTTTATATGGACACATCACAAATAGGTCCTGTTTCGTGTAATAGAATCAACACATTAATGGAAATGGAAATCTGAATTACTTCCATTAATGTGCCCTGGTTTGACCCATCAGTTAGTAAGGCCCCCCAAAATTAGGATGACGTGTATAACTGAATAAATGTTCCCAGATTTCTCAGCAGTTTCTGCTACATAGTGGAAAAGGGTTATATAAAATAACTGTCTTTTAAAGTCAGTGGGCGGTAGATGCAGGTCACACTAGTGTCAGACAACGCTCTTGAAAATGAGTTTCATGGTCACATATGTTTGAGAAACTCTGGATTGAATTAGTTGAACTATATTTATTAAAGGCTTTCTTTGAGGCTTTCAGATGCTAATTGTCCACTGACTCTAAGAGAGGGTACATTTTGCAAAACTGCAAAACTTTGAAAATGAATCCCTTCTTCACAGAGCTTTCCATGAAAAATAGTTTTCCATACTATAGGTTTATAAATAATGTTCTAATTACATGAGGGGCTTCCCTAGTGGCTTAGATAGTAAAAAAAAAAAGGGGGGGGGCTACCCACTCCAGTATTCTTGCCTGGAGAATTCCATACACAGAAAAGCCTGGCAGGCTACAGTCCATGGGGTTGCAAATAGTTGAACACAACTGAGTGACTAAACACACACACACTAATAAGATGGGAATTAATTTTAGAAAAGACTATCTGCGGTTCTCTAATTCCATTCCCCAAAATCTTTAATCAGAGTAAAACAAATTTTAAAAATGGCAGAAAGAGAATTTCATGGAGTAAGATGGCTAAACATTAGACTCTAACTGAAAAGGAACATCAAAATTCAAGAATGTCCAAACTTAGATATTTAGTATAGATTGATGTCATGACACCACTCTTATGGCAGAAAGTAAAGAGGAGCTAAAAAGCATCTTGATGAAAGTGAAACAAGAGAGTGAAAAAGTTGGCTGAAAGCTCAACATTCAGAAAACGAAGATCATGGCATCCGGTCCCATCACTTTATGGGAAATAGATGGGGAAACAGTGGAAACAGTGTCAGACTTTATTTTTCTGGGCTCCAAAATTACTGCAGATGGTGATTACAGCCATGAAATTAAAAGACACTTACTCCTTGGAAGAAAAGTTATGATCAACCTAGATAGTATATTGAAAAGCAGAGACATTACTTTGCCGACTAAGGTCCGTCTAGTCAAGGCTATGGTTTTTCCAGTGGTCATGTATGGATGTGAGAGTTGGACTGTGAAGAAGACTGAGCACCAGAGAATTGATGCTTTTGAACTGTGGAGTTGGAGAAGACTCTTGAGAGTCCTTTGGACTGCAAGGAGATCCAACCAGTCCATTCTGAAGGAGATCAACCCTGGGTGTTCTTTGGAAGGAATGATGCTAAAGCTAAAACTCCAGTACTTTGGCCACCTCATGCGAAGAGTTGACTCATTGAAAAAGACTGATGCTGGGAAGGATTGGGGGCAGGAGGAGAAGGGGACGACCGAGCATGAGATGGCTGGATGGCATCACTGACTCGATGGATATGAGTCTGAGTGAACTCTGAGAGATGGTGATGAACAGGGAGGCCTGGTGTGCTGCAATTCATGGGGTCACAAAGAGTCAGACACGACTGAGTGACTGAACTGAACTGATGTCATGCACACAGTGTGACTGCAAAATATTTTATGACTGAATGTATGAATGAAATTTGTATAGTTGTATACTATTTGAAACTGTATAGCTATTTAAGTACTATATAGAGAGTTCTTTCATGGGAACCCATTCCAGTATTCTTACCTGGAGAATCTCCATGGACAGGAGCCTGGCAGGCTACAGTCCATGAGGTCGCACAGAGTCAGACACGACTGAGTGACTAAGCACAGCACAGCACAGCATGCAGAGTTCCTATTAGTTAAAATATGTCAGTATTCCTACTCTTTCTTTATCCTAGAAAAGGTGAATTAAATACTTGCCTTACAGCTTATAAAATCAAGTTTTGTAGATCTTGAACTAAAAGAAATTTTAATTTGAGTACAGTGCAGCAATATACAGCAAGAGACACAAAGTAATGCAGTCAGTTCATCTCTAGGAATTTATACTAGAAAGCTATTTATGAGAAGCAGAAAGAATGAAGAACTACATGAAAAGAAACTTATTATAGAAATATTTGAAATAAAGTTAAAAACAATTTGAATCCAAACTGGCATTAATTTGAACTCTAGCTCTGTCATTTTCTACCTGTGTGATCCTAGGGAAGTTAATTTTATAGAGCCTCAATTTGGTAATCCATAAAATGGACATAATAATATATAATTGATGGATATGATAGATATAATCTAAAAATATATTTTAATGTATAATTGACCTAATAAGACTTTAGTGAGGATTAAAGAAATACAAATAAAACATTTAGCTCAGGATTCACACAGATCAATAAGGGTTAGTTAAATGGGGAAATGGCTTAATCATACAGCACATGACAATAGAATGTTTTCTAGTTATTATTAATATGAAGGTTACATAGAAACATGGAAAAATATAGAGTTTAGTGACAGGTGAAACCTGTAAGCTCTTTATAGCAAGTCCAGGATAAATCATTTGTAAAACAACAGTTTGATTGATTACGTGTAATTATTACTATTTTATATGTTCTGCAGCATTCTGCATTGAGTTTATGCAAATTTTCTTTTAAAGCTAGAGAGAGCTAGAGATCTTACATGAAGCTGACTTGTGATGATATCACGACAATTTTAAGTCTCAGTGTTAGGCGAGGTAGCACATTTTACTGAGTAATGAACCTATTTGACTTGGAGACTTGGAGAAAACCTTTAGAACAGTAGTTTCTGATTTATAAGATGTTTTCACATACACTATTTTTTTGAACACGCTATGCAGTTTGCAGGACCGATGTTCCCTGCCCTGGATTGAACTCAGGCCCTTGGTGCTGAGAGCTCAGAATCCTAACCACTAGATTGACGGGAAATTTCCTTACACTATGTTTTTAATTCCCATGCCAGCACTGTGACTAAAACAAAAGATATTTTATGAGTGACCCATGACCCCAGGTTCAAAAAGGTGCTAATTTTGTTGAATATCCCATGAACTATATGGTGGAGACAGGACTAAAAACCATCTCTTGGTTTCTTGTCCAGATGTCTTACAGGCTGTCTCTCCTACAAACTTGCAAATGTTTCTGAATTTGTTCACAAAACCATTCTCCTTATCTGGGATTCTGGTACTTTCTCTGTAATATTATATTGCTGTTTAGTTGCTAAGTCATGTCCAACTCTTTGCAACCCCATGGACTGCAGTAGGTCAGCCACCCTGTCCTTCACTATCAGACGGAGTTTGCATAAATTCATGTCCACTGAGTCAGTGATGCCCTCCAGCCATCTCATCCTCTATTGCCCCCTTTCCCTCCTGCCCTCAATCTTTCCCAGCATCAGAGTCTTTTCCAATGAGTCGACTCTTCCCATCAGGTGGCCTAAGTATTGGAGCCTCAGGTTCAACATTAGTCCTTCCAATGACTATTCAGGGTTGATTTCTTTTAATATTGATTGGTTTGATCTCCTGCTGTCCAAGGGACTCTCTAGAGTCTTCTCCAGCACCACAGTTCAGAAAAATCAATTTGCTGGCACTCAGCCATCTTTACGGTCCAACTATCACATCCATACATGACTACTAGAAAAACTATAGCTTTGTCTAATATGGACTTTTGTGGACAAAGTGATGTCTCTCCTCTTTAATATGCTGTCTAGATTGGTCATAGTTTTTCTTCCAAGGAGCAAGTGTCTTTTAATTTCATGGATGCCAGTATCATCTTCATAGTGGAGCCCAGGAAAATGAAATCTGTAACTGTTTCCATTCTTTTCTCATCCATTTTTCAGGAAGTGATGAGACCAGATGCAATGATCTTCATTTTTTGAATGCTGAGCTGGAAGCCAGTTTTTTCACTCTCCTCTTTCACTTCCATCGGGCTCTTTAGTGCTTCTTCACTTTTTGCCATAAAGGTAGTGTCATCTACATATCTGAGGTTACTGATATTTTTCCTGTCAATCTTGATTCCAGCTTGTGCTTCATCCAGTCCAGCATTTCGCATGATATACTTTGCATAGAAGTTAAATAAGCAGGGTGACAATATACAGCCTGATATGTTCTTTTCCAAATTTGAAACTAGTCCATCATTCCATATCTTTTTCTAACTGTTCTAACTTGCTTCTTGACTTGCATACAAGTTTCTCGGGAGCCAGGTAAGGTGGTCTGGTAATCCCATCTCTTTAAGAATTTTCCACAGTTTCCGATCAACATAGTCAAAGGATTTGGCATAGTCAATAAAGCAGAAGTAGAGGTTTTTCTGAAACTCTCTTGCTTTTTCTATGATCCAACGGATGTTGGCAATTGATCCCTAGTTCCTCTGCCTTTTCTAAATCCAGCTTGAACACCAAGAAGTTCACGGTTCATGTATGGATGAAGCCTGGCTTGGAGAATTTTGAGCATTACTTTGTTAGCATGTGACATGAGTGCAGTTGTGCAGTAGTTTGAACATTTTTGGGCATTGCTTTTCTTTGAGATTATAGTAAAAACTGACCTTTCACTCTCCTCTTTCACTTCCATCGGGCTCTTTAGTGCTTCTTCACTTTTTGCCATAAAGGTAGTGTCATCTACATATCTGAGGTTACTGATATTTTTCCTGTCAATCTTGATTCCAGCTTGTGCTTCATCCAGTCCAGCATTTCGCATGATATACTTTGCATAGAAGTTAAATAAGCAGGGTGACAATATACAGCCTGATATGTTCTTTTCCAAATTTGAAACTAGTCCATCATTCCATATCTTTTTCTAACTGTTCTAACTTGCTTCTTGACTTGCATACAAGTTTCTCGGGAGCCAGGTAAGGTGGTCTGGTAATCCCATCTCTTTAAGAATTTTCCACAGTTTCCGATCAACATAGTCAAAGGATTTGGCATAGTCAATAAAGCAGAAGTAGAGGTTTTTCTGAAACTCTCTTGCTTTTTCTATGATCCAACGGATGTTGGCAATTGATCCCTAGTTCCTCTGCCTTTTCTAAATCCAGCTTGAACACCAAGAAGTTCACGGTTCATGTATGGATGAAGCCTGGCTTGGAGAATTTTGAGCATTACTTTGTTAGCATGTGACATGAGTGCAGTTGTGCAGTAGTTTGAACATTTTTGGGCATTGCTTTTCTTTGAGATTATAGTAAAAACTGACCTTTTCCAGTCCTGTGGCCACTGCTGAGTTCTCCGGATTTCCATCATTTCATGCAAATAGTGGGGGAAACAATGGAAACAGTGACAGACTTTATTTTCTTGGGTTCTAAAATCACTGCAGATGGTGGGTGACTGCAACCATGAAGTTAAGACACCTGCTCCTTGGAAGAAAAACTATGACCAATCTAGACAGCATATTAAAAAGCAGAGATGTTACTTTGCCAACAAAGTTCCATTTAGTCAAATGTGTAGTTCTTCCAGTAGTCGTGCGTGGATGTGAGTGTTGACTATAAAGAAAGCTGAGTGCTGAAGAATTGATGTTTTGAACTGTGGTGTTGGAGAAGACTTTTGAACGTCCCTTGGGTTGCAAGGAGATCCAACCAGTCCATCCTAAATGAAATCAGTCCTGAAGGCAGCCCACTAGGCTCCCTCGTCCCTGGGATTCTCCAGGAAAGAACACTGGAGTGGGTTGCCATTTCCTTCTCCAATGCCTGAGAGTGAAAAGTGAAGGTGAAGTCGCTCAGTCGTGCCTGACTCTTTGTGACCCCATGGACCGCAGCCTACCAGGCTCCTCTGTCCATGGGATTTTCCAGGCAAGAGTACTGGAGTGGGGTGCCATCACCTTCTAACCTACTGTATAGCAAAAGGAACTCTACTCAATACAGTATAAGAATATATATAGGAAAAGAATCTGAAAAAGAATATATATATATAAATTTCTGCCCTGTCCACATGAAAGTAGCACAACTTTGCAAAACAACTGTGCTTCAGCTTAAAAACAAACAAACACAAAACACTGTCTATAGGGGCTGCTGTACACATGTGGGGACTGTTCTTGCACTCCTGTGCATTTTCAGCCAAACAAAGGGTAGACACAGGATTAATGCTGAGCCAATAAGATTCAATCTCTCCAAAATTCAGTTTAGACAAAGCTGGTGTAATTCCTTCTGGACTGTTCACCTGGAGTGAGGGGATTTGAACTCAAGAGCAGATGCTTACATAGTATGGCTGCCATATTCTTAAAGAAACTTGGACAGAGAGAAACGGCAGCATTGCAAAGAAGTGCAACAGAGACTGTGCGATCCCAAGAGTAGGGATTGAGAGAGAGAGGGAGAGATAAATTTTTTTTTAAGTTTTCTGTTTCTGATAACTTTCCTCTGAAGGGTACCCCCTCTCTGATCCTGGTTGTTCCTGTTCTTGGATTGAGAGATGTCTCAATTACTTTACGATAAACTAGCTTATGCAAATCTGGAGCATTCTGCATCCAGAATTACATATCCCTAATTAAGATAGAACTGCAATGAATAAACAAGTCACTCCCTTTTCTTATTAGCAAAGGTTTCTTGAGGACACAGTGCCTCATCTCAGATGAGTGATTACTGTGGCTGGTACTCTGAGCACATTGAGAGACTGGCAGGAGGACCATTCAGGTTTCACTGTGTGTACGGCTGCCTTTCTCATCTCCACGTGGACCTGGCTTAGGACTGTATAGAATCAGAAATAGGCATCTCCTAGCTGCAGAGTTTATGTTGGATGAACATTCCTAAGTATTTGGTCTTTGAACTCAGTAAATATATGAACCAACACAACTTCTAAATTTTTTCCACTTTTTTTTTCCATCCTCTCTGTACATCTTGATGATCCCCTAAAATTATGCCTCCATTCCAAAGTATGGAAGAGTCTCTTTCATAGTTCCTGTGCTGAAGCGTATTTTAAAATTCTTTACCAACTGAGCCACAAGGGAAACCCAAATAAAAGGAGAGAATACAAATAATCAAGGGTAAGCGTAATGAGGAAAGTTAAAGTGTTAGTCGCTCAGTCATGTTCAACTCTTTGTGACCCCATGGACTGTGGCTCACCGGGCTCCTCTGTCCACGGAATTCTCCAGGCAAGAATAGTGGAGTGGGTTGCCATTCTCTGCTCCAGGGGATCTTCTTAACACAGGGATCAAACCCAGTCTCCCACACTGCAGGCAGATTCTTACCGTTTCAGCTATCCAGGAAGCCCTTGAGTAGTCATGAAATATCAAGGCAATAGGATGGGAGTCTGGTGCATAAAATGAAATGCTAAATAATCTAGGTAATAGAAATTCTGAGCAATCTGACAGAGATGGTTCATCCTATAGTGTGAGCTGGCAGTCAGATAAGAATATAGAAAATGGTATAAAATATTTAATAATACTTATATGAATATGTACATTTGGAAGTTAATGATTAGTAGCATATATTTACCTACTATAATTACAGTAAGTTAACATATAATTGTTAAGTCAGTACAACAGTAAGAAGCTGAAGTAAACTTGTAAATTAATACGACTGGCATGTCTAAAAAGTACGTAAACATTTCCAATTTTCTTTTAATTTGATCATGAAAGTTGTTCAAGGAAGGATGTTAACATAATGATTTTCCACAGAGTTGTCCCAGGCTTTCTGGAAGAGTAAAAGAATGGCAAATAAACCCCTGGAACAAGAAAAAAAAATTGTTTAAGTATTACAACTAACTCTTGAAGCAGTGTTTAGGCAAGAAAAGCAAGTCACCTCATTAGACTCAGGATTTCAGGGAGCAATGGGTGGAAGGAAACCCCAGGCTTAGGCAGGAGGTAGGGAACAATCCAGAGACATGAATAAGGCATATATACTTCAGGAACCACAATTATTTTCATCTCTGCAGACCAGAGTTCACAAAGTGGAACTGAGATCACCAGGAGGAATATCAACAACCACAGATATACAGATGATACTGTTTTAATGGCAGAAAGTGAAGAGGAACTAAAGAGCTTCTTGATGAGGGTACAAGAGGAGAGTGGCAAAGCTGGTTTAAAACTCAGCCTTCAAAAAACTAAGATCATGGCATCTGACCCTATCATTTCATGGCAAATAGATGGGAAAAAAGTGGAAACAGTGGCAGATTTTATTTTCTAGGGCTCCAAAATCACTATGGATGGTGACTGCAGCATTGAAATTAAAAGACGCTTGCTCTTTGGAAGGAAAGCTATGGCAAACCTAAACAGTGTATTAAAAAGCAGAGACGTGATTTTGCCAATAAAGGTGCATATAGTCAAAGCTATGGTTTTTCCAGTAGTCATGTACAGATGTGAAATGTGGGCCATAAAGAAGGATGTCTAGACAGCGTATTAAAAAGCAGAGGCATTACTTTGCTAACAAAGGTCTGTCTAGTCAAAGCTATGGTTTCTCCAGTATTCATGTATGGATGTGAGAGTTGGACTATAAAAAGAAAGCTGAGCACCAAACACATGGTGAATTAAATCGATGCTTTTGAAGTGCAGTGTTGAAGAAGACTCTTGAGAGTTCCTTGGATTGCAAGGAGATCAAACCAGTCTATCCTAAAGGAAATCAGTCCTGAATATTCCTTGGAAGGACTGATGCTGAAGCTAAACTCCAATAGTTTGGCCACATGATTCAAAGAGCTAACTCATTGGAAAAGACCCTAATTCTGGGGAAAATTGAGGGCAGGAGGAGAAGGGGATGACAGAGGATGAGATAGTTGGATGGTATCACCGACTCAATGGACATGAGTTTGAGCAAGCTTCGAGAGTTGGTGATGGACAGGAAAGCCCGGCATGCTATAGTCCATGGGGTAGCAAAGTGTCGGACACAAGTGAGCGACAGAACTGAACTGAACTGAAAGAAGGATGAGCACTGAAGAGTTAGTGTTTTTGAATTGTGGTGCTGGAGAAGACACTTGAGAGTCCCTTGAACAGCAAGGAGATCAAACCAGTCAATTCTTAAGGAAACCAGTCCTAAATACCCACTAAGTTTGAGCAAACTCTGGGAGACAGGGAAGCCTGGCATGCTGTAGTCCATGGGGTTGCAAAGAGTTGGATATGACTTAGCAACTGAGCAACAAGTGGTAACGCTAGTGGTACAGAACTTGCCTGCCAAAGCAGGAAATGGGAAATGCATGAGTTTGACCTGGGTCTGGAAGAGCCCTTGGATCCTCCAGCAGCAAGGGCATGCAAGCCACTTCAGTATTCTTTTCTGGAGAATCCCATGGACACAGGAGCCTAGAGGGCTGCAGTAAATAGGATCGAAGATTTGGACACAACTGAATTGACTTAGCACACTTTGGGGGCTCTTCCCCCATGGTCCTGTAGTTAAAACTTCACACTCCCAATTCATGGGGAAGGAGTTCTATCCCTCGTCAAGGAACTAGAGCCACATGCCACGACTAAGACCTGGTACAGTTAAATAAATGAATAAATACGTACATATTTATAGGTTTCCCTGATGGCTCAGTGGGTAAAGAATCGACCTGCAATGCAGGAGACCCAGGGGTTGCAAATTCAATCCCTAGATTGGGACTATGCCCTGGAGCAGGAAATGGTAACCACTCTAGTATTCTTGCCTGGGGAATTCCATGGACAGAGTCTGGCAGGTTAAGTCCAAAGTGTCGGACACGGCTGAGCAGACGTGCGCGGGCGCGCGCGCACACACACACACACACACACACACACACACACACACACACAGACTATGTTAGGTGCTTTATTGACATTAATCTGAGACAGCCTTAGATTTCTTATTGGATCATTCTTAATACCAAGAACTAAGTTAGCTCATGAATTTACATGTGAATAACTAAACCCACAAGTAGAAGCACAAACTTTAATTTTTGTTGACTGGCGAGCACGAGGGATTGGGAAAGGAGGAGAGTCAGAATAATTTTCTATCTTCAGTCAAATTATACCATTTCTTTCACAATCATCAGACCTCTGCCTGTACTCTCTCTCAAACATGGAATGACTATGTCCTTCTCCTTAGCTGGATGTCACACAGAGAAGCAAATTCAGTATTCATCACAAAGGAAAAGGATTTGCATTGCTTAGCTTCATCATCAGTTGCATATAAACAGGTCCAAAAGCTTGAGCAAGACTCAGACATCAACAAACTTCCTACAGTGTAGAAAGAAATGCACACTGCGGGGGAAAACGTTTTGAAAAGGAGTGCTAGATGACTTAATTCTGAACTGCCTTTTCCTCATCACTTCACATATGAAACAAATTTAAGGCAGAATTCAGTGTGTTGGAGAGAAACAGTGGTAAGAAAGCAAGAGAAAAGAAACATACTTGAATACTTAGGTTTTGTAAGGCCATCATAATTAAAATTTTCTTCCCAAAGTGTCAAAAATCTGATGAAAAGAAGAGAAATCCCACTGAGCTCTGAAATAGCACCTCCCCAGCCCACAATAGAACACTCTGAATATTGAAGGGAAAGTGGCAGACAGGAATGCTTTCAGGGAGTAATGAATTTGCAGTGTGTGGGATAGAATGCTTTATTATTTTTATGGTATTGCAGAATAGAAGACTTCCTATCAAAGCTTGCTTTTAATGCCCCAGTACATCCACTGTGCAAAAGGGAAGAAAAGTGATTTCATAATCCTGGGATCAATTTTTTTTTCCTTTGAATTTGCTTTAACCCATTTTGGAATTCTTTGGATAGTTTCAACTGTTTCTTTTGTCATGGACTTCCCTGGTGGCTCAGATGGTAAAGCGTCTGCCTACAAGGGTGAAATTCAATCCCTGTGTCTGGAAGATCCCCTGGAGAAGGAAATGGCAAACCACTCCAGTACTCTTTTCTGGAAATTCCCATGGACAGAGGAGCCTGGTAGGCTGCAGTCCATGGGGTCGCAAAGAGTTGGACACAACTAAGTGACTTCACTTTGTCATAAAAGGAACCTCTAAGTGTTTAATCCTACTGGATAGAAAAAAATGAGTGAGGAAGGAAAGACATACTGATTTCAGTAGGAAAATAATGAAGGCAGGATACGCAGGTAGGATACTGCTTCAAAGGATGATAATGTGATGTACAAGCATCATGTGTGGAATTTGAGAGCAGTATTGAAGAATACAAGGTGAAGAGAGATATAGGCAAGCTTCCCACCCTAGGCGGCAGGAGGTCAGGGAACCTGTCTACAGACATGCTGTTTGATTCTCAGAGAACACTGGTGTTCTCTTGAATGTGGATACCTCTGGACAGGCTGAGGAGTTCCAATCCACCCCAGCCTGCCAGCTCTTACTGTGGTTCTGTTGACTGAAAGAAATGTACAATATGAAAGCTGAGAATCCTGTTTATTTAGCAGACAAAACTGAAACCATAAACCCGGGACACAGCCTCTCAGATTTCTCCAGATGTTGCTCCTAACAGGTAAGGAAGGAACCAGGATACACAGAAGTTTTGCAACAAAGACCTGGGAGGCAGAACATCAGAAGATTACTGTTAAAGCAAGCCAGACACCTCAAGGCGTCAAGGTTTAGCATTTTTCTATGTATGGAAAGCTATTATGTATGAGTCTAGGCTCACTGAAATAAGGCATCTTAGTGGTCAGGTTCCAGCATCTCATCGGGAGACTCATCTCCTGTCTCTTCACCATGAGGTGTGTCTGCAGCGACTGTGCTTGATGGTAGGCATTGTTTTTATCCTGAGCTTCCTCACGCCTCACTGTGAGTGATTCTGGGGTGAGGGCTTGACAGCTGCAACATCCTTTGCTTACTGATACGGCAGGTGGCATGTTTTCATTGTGGCTACTTCACTCATACAATCTGTCCTCTGAAGACATTTGAGCTTGTGGTTCCTAATCTACCCTAATCCTCCCATTTTAAATTGTAATAACCAAGGCTAAGAGGAACCAATTTTCTCAAGATTACTGGAAGGAGACATAATGAAAAGTAGCCCAGAAGTGAATTTTCCCTGTGTTCAGTTGGGAGTTTATTATGTACCAGTTCACATTACTTCAAAACAATTCTGAAAACTCAGAGTTTTCATAATTTATTTAGATCAAAACCAGTTTTGAACTAAGGCAGTCTTTAAGTAAAATGTTCATGAAAGTGAAAGTCACTCAGTCGTGTCTGACTCTTTGCGACCCCATGGACTGTACAGTACCAGGCCAGAATACTGGAATTGGTAGTCTTTCCTTTCTCCAGGGGATCTTTCCAACCCAGGGATCAAACCCAGGTCTCTCTCATTGCAGGTGGATTCTTTACCAGCTAAGTCACCAGGGAAGCTGGAAGCAACTCAGAGACAGTGAAGGAAAGGGAGACCTGGCATGCTGCAGTTCATGGGGTCGCAAAGAGTTGGATCTGACTGAACGACTGCACAACGACAGCTACAGCAAATATTAAGAGACAAAAGGTGAATGTTTCCACTTAGAAGAGCGACCCCATGGACTGAAGCACGCCAGTTTGCAAAGCAAATAGTTTACTGATTTATCCACTGACTCAAAAAAATAGCTTTGGCTGTGTGAGGCATTTAGGGGATATGAAACCTAATATGACATAACCCATGTTCTCAGTGATGTCATAATGTTATTATACAAATGTTTGTAATTTTACCAACAAGCGACCCATTCTGTGACAGTAACATGAATAAAGAGTCAAGAGAGTGTGGATAAAGCAGAAAAGGGAGTCTAGAGGAGCAGGAGAAATTAGGAGACAGCATACCACAGGAGTAATATTTCAGCTGGGTGAATGGAGACAAATTTCTTGAAATCCTAGTCGCAACATGAGCAGAGGTGCAGAGGCATCAGAACTTGGCACATCCAGAGGAAATGAGTGCATGATACTCTTGCTGTGTGCTGGGCTTGCATGCATGCTAAGTTGCTTCAGTAGTGTCTGACCATTTGCAACCCCATGGACTGTAGCCCACCAGGCTCCTCTGTCCATGGAATTCTCCAGGCAAGAATACTGGAGTGGGTTTCCATGGCCTCTTCCAGGGGATCTTCCCAACTCAGAGATCAAACCTGAGTCTCCTGCCGCTGCGGGTGGGCTCTTTACCACTGAGCCACCGGGGGTGCACCAAGCCATGAACTACATGGATGCGTTATTTTCTTCAATCTCCATTTTACAGAGCAGAAAATAGGAAGGGATTTGTTCAGCTTAATTGTTTCCAAACTCTAAATTTAGCACTTATTGTGTATTAGATCTTTTGCTAGATGCTAGATGGAATGGATAACTCATTTGTAGTCAACTTTTGCTGGCTTAAAAAATTAAGGTTATGATTGGAAATGAAGGTGTGATGACTTGAAAGAACTTTCCACCTGTGGTTATGTGAAATATGAAGTTTGAGCTTTGAAACTTTTTCCAACTCCATTAAAGTTTTCTCAGAAAAATACAAAATAGAATACTCAAAGAATACAATATGATATTGGATGGCATACATGAAAGTAACTATTAGCTACTGAGATCTCCCATAGAAACAAAGTGATTAACCACAGCAGGTAGAAGACTCATAAAACAAAACCAGACATTTCTGTGTCATATAATACTTATACTTTCATTGCTTTTTGAAGTGTATTTAAAGGATGGAGAAAGCACAGATAGAACCCAGGCTCTGGATTACATGTGGCTAGACAGAGTTTCATATTTCTACTGGTACCTTGGAGAACTGGACTAAAGTTCTGACCAGTGGAGTGACCATTTAGAGGTAGCATGGAGGTAGCTTGGTGGAGGGTGTATTGACAAGTGATCTCTGATAAGTGAGACTAGGGAGAGCAGATGCCTGAAATAGGGGAACTTTGGTAGCAGGATAGGGGAGAGGATGGTCCCTAGAAAGATCCACTCCTCGCTTTTCCTTGACCACATGGACAGTCTTCAGTCCATGCAGGTCCTGAAATTTAAAAAAAAAAAAGTATATCATCAAAGTAACAAAAGACATCTGATTGGTTTGTCACTGACAGACCAGGATCTGAGTGGAGGATCAGTCCAGGGATTGACAACTTTTCATATGCTCTTGAGATCTTCAGAGTCCTTCCTAGCTCCACTAAGAAACAAGAGGGAAGCAAGAGTCAATAATTCACTCACTGTGTGTAGGCGTGTATGCAGAGTACCTACTATGTGCCAGGCCATCATGGAGCGTTCATCGTTGTCCTGATCTCAGTCATCTGTAGATTTTAATTTCAGACTACAGTTATTTGGAAGAGATGAGAAAGGTGGTAGCAGTGAATATCAGTTATTAAGCTTCTTTTATAGCAATTAATTATGTATGCAGTATGCATTTCTCAGAAACCAGAAGGGAAACACTCTTTCTAGAAATATGTTAAAATTAAAAACTCAATATAGCTGTTACCCTTACTGTGAAAATTTTACCATTAAAAGTGGTTATTGAGCTTCTTATGAACAAACAATCGGTAATTTTCTTCAAGTAAGCAAAGAAGTATTATTTTTCTTTCTAACTGATGTCTCAAGAAGTTTAAGGCATTCATAAAATTCCTTAGAGACATGCTTCATAAGTTCAAAATAAGAGGAAAAAAAGCTTATGCCATTAAGACGCTTATTATTTTATCAGTGAAGCTATAAATTCTGCCCTCCTGAGAAAGATTGAAATGTTAATTCTGGATTGCTGTCTTGAAAAACCATATGATATGCTCCCTGTAGAGAAGAGAAAAAATTTGGGACCACATGAAAAGACCCTAGTGTTAAAAAATACACACATACACATTTTTCCCCCTGGTGGCATGGTGCCTTCAATATGAGATGACATTTTGAACGGAGTGGCAGGACTGTTTTTCTTTCTTTCTTGCACTCTGCTGTTTCTAGATAGCAATGCTTCTCCTTGAAGGAAACAGAGAAATGACATATCCATCATTCATGGAAACAATACTGATTGTGAAAATTTAATGTAGATTTTTAAGAGAGAAATTGAAGGTGGCCTCAAAAATTTCCCAGAAAAGAAATAGCAAAAACATTGCCTTTTTCCCACTTCTGGCTCTCAAGGGATGCAGGAGATGAGATTCATTTCACTCTGTGTGGCACCCTCTCCAGGTCCATAGCAGTCATGTGCTATCAGAGAGACCAGTGACATTTCATACCCAATAATTATTGAAGAATGAATGTGATTCCACTGAGAGAAAGTTATGCTAAATCATTGATTCAAACTTCAGAAAAAATTTCCAAAGTTGCTACCTAGGAGCAGAGACTTGGAAATAACTCTTATCTACCCATGTAGAATTCTCTCCCATGGCCTTCCTATCAGCTAGTGTACAAGATCAATTTATTTATTTAAAATAAGAGTGGACACTTTTTGCTGAGGGAACAGTGTTGAGTGCCGGGAATTTCTTCCTTATACTGAACTGAATTGTTGTTCCCTATAACATGCTTCCTTTCTGGCTCTAGAATAAAGTAGGAGAACCTACTTTATTCCAGAGCCTACTTCATCTCACTCTTGATGAGAATGCTTGAAAATAGAAATCTTGTGACCCTCAAATCTTTCCTTCTTTAGGCTCAACTGCCTTTGGTTTGTTTAAATTTGTAATGTAACTTAAGGATATCTGAGTTTCCTCACCTCCTGGTAATCTTCTGTTTAGTTTCATGTATATGTGCACCTGTATGTATGTTTTCTGTGCTAAATCACTTTAGTCATGTCTGACTCTTTGTGACCCTATGGATTTGTAGGCTCCTCTGTCCATGAGATTCTCCAGGCATGAATACTAGAGTGGGGTTGCCATGCCCTCCTCCATATGATCTTTCTGACCCAGGGATTGAACCAATTTCACTTACGTCTCCTGCATTGGCAGGCAGGTTCTTTACCTCTAGCACAAACTATGTATGTTTTCCAGTGATTTTAGATATATACATATCCATAAATATATAATAGGTGTTACACACACACACACACACACACACACATTTCATTAGCAAGACATAGTTTTTAGAAAATAATTTGAATCTTGAAAGTAGTCAAAGGTTGTGTACAGTGATGCCTTCATGGGCTGGCTGGGGAGATTTGAAAACTGGACCCAGCCTAGGCTTAAATGAAAAAATTTTCCTGCATTTCTCACTTTCAACCTGCTTACCTTGCCCTGTTCTGTTCTGTTGCCAAGTCTCCTTCAGTCTTCCTTGTCTTACTGCAGAAACTGCTATTGGATGGAACTCTGTGCAAAGAAATGCCAGGCTTTAATGTACCTTGAGATGTGAAGCATGACAAGAACAGGTACCCAAGAACTCATCAGAATAAAAACAGGCTGGCAGCAACTGCTCTGGGGGCTGGTGCCTCTATTGCTAGCCATCAACAGGAAGAAGCTCCTGGGATGAAGAGATGGCAACTTTCCAGGCATAACCAGTGTTTTCAGCATCTGTACTTCTTTACTGGAGATCAAGCCCTGAGGCTTTGGAGTGGAGCACTGACTCCAAGACCCTAGACTACCAGAGAACTAACCCTAGTGAGTATCAAATAATGAGAACTCACACAAAGGAAACCATCTGAATACAAGACCAGGCATCACCCAACCACCAGCAGTGTCTTGTGCAACCCCTCATCTACACAACAAACAATGCAAAATTAAAAATCCAATAATCAGCAAACAGGATTACCACTGCACTCAGTCACACTCATCAGTGGAAAAACAAACAAATAAACAGACCAAAAAAACCCTCACAGCAAGTCTCATCCTATACAAAGCTTACACAAGGCATTGACCCAAACTTGGGTCAGAAACCAAAAAGGAAGAAAGAATTCAACCTTTAAGCCTGGAAAAAGGACACCTCAATCACAATAAGCTAAAAAAATAATAACCAGAAGGCAGAGAAAGTGAAATCACTCAGTCATGTCCAACTCTTTGCGACCCCACGGACTGTAATCTATCAGGCTCTTCTGTCCCTGGGATTTTCCAGGCAATAGCACTGGAGTGGATTGCCATTTCCTTCTCCAGCGGATCTTCCCGACCCAAGGATCGAACCCAGGTCTCCCACATTGTAGACAGACGCTTTACCGTCTGAGCCACCAGGGAAGTCAAACTACTACACAAATGAAAGAACAAACTAGAAACACCGAAGCCCAAATACATGAACAGGAAATAGGCAAACTACCTGAAAATAATTCAGAATAATGACAATAAAGATGATCAAATACCTTGGAAACAAAACGGAGAAAATGCAAAAATCAATTAACAAAGACCTAGAAGAATTAAAGAATAAACATATGAAGACAAACAACAGGATTACTGAAATTAAAATACTCAAGTAGGAATAAATAGCAGAATATCTGAAGCAGAATAGTCTGAGACCTCTGGGACAATATCAAATGCAACAACATTCAAATTATAGGGGTCCCAGAATAAGAAGAAAAAAAGAGAAATGGTATGAGAAAAATTTTGAAGAGATTATAGTTGAAAATGTACCCAACATGGAAAAGGAAATAGTTAATCAAGTCGAAGAGGCACAAAGAGTCCCATACAGGATAAACTCAAGGAGAAACATGCCAAGACACATACTAATCAAACTAAGACTAAACATGAAGAAAATATTAAAAGCAGCAAGGGAGAAGCAACAAGTAACATACAAGGGAAACCCCATATGTTTAAAAGTTGATCTTTCAGCAGAAACTCTGCAAGCCAGAAGGGAATGGAAGAAAATATTTAAAGTACTGAAAGGGAAAAATCTACATCAAAGATTGCTATATCTGGCAAGGATCACATTCAAAATGAATGGAGAAATCAAAAGCTTTTCAGAAAAACAAAGTTAAGAGAATTCAGTACCACCAAACCAGCTTTACAACAAATGTTAAAGGGACTTCTATAGTCAAGAAATACAAGAGAAGAAAAAGATCTACAAAATCAACCCAAAACAATTAAGAAAATGGAAATAGGAACATATATATCAGTAATAATGTTAAATGCAAATGGATTAAATGCTCTAAGCAAAAGACACAGACTAGCTGAATGGATACAAAAACAAAACCCACATATATGCTGTCTACAAGAAACCCACTTCAGACCTAAAACACATATAGATTGAAAGTGAGGGGATGGAAAAATATATTCCATGCAAAAGGAAGCAAAAAAAGCTGGAGTAGCAATACTCATATCAGACAAAATAGACTTTAAAATGAAGAATATTACAAGAGATAAGTAAGGATACTACATAATGATCAAGGGATAAATTGAAGAAGACATAACAATTATAAAAATCTATGCATCCAACACAGGAGCACCTCAATACATAAGACAAATATTAGCAGACATAAAAGGAGAAATTGACAGTAACAAAATAATAGTAGGAGACTTTAACACCTTATTCAAACCAATGGGCAGATCATCAAAACAGAAAATTAATAAGGAAACATGTCTTCAATGATACTTTATATGAGATGGATCTCATTTGTATCTTTAGGACATTCCATCCAAATGCAGAAGAGTACACTTTCTTCTCAAGTGCACATAGGATATTCTCTGGGATAAGCCACATCTTGGTTCACAAATCAAACCTCAGTAAATTTTAAGAAAACTGAAATCATATCAAGCATCTTCTCCAACCACAACACTATGAGGCTAGACATAAATTACTAGAAAAAAACTGTCAAGCACAAATACGTGGAGATTAATCAATACATTTCTAAATAACCAACAGGTTACTAAAGAAATCAAAAGGGAAATTAAAACATTTCTAGAAATAAGTGACAATGAAAACAGGACAACTCAAAACCTATGGGATGCAGCAAAAGCAGTTCTAAGAAGGAAGTTTATAGCAATACAATCCTACCTCAAGAAAGAAGAAAAACATCGACTAAACAACCTAACTTTACACCTAAA
>SJYC01109370.1:0-11293 GCA_006408675.1 Madoqua kirkii
ATTCAACTTTTATAGATATATGATGTAATCATTTACTGAATCAACACCATGCCATTTTGTTTATAGGAAGTAAAATGCATCCATTAAGCATTCAGAGTTTTTCCAATAGAATGGTATTAGTATTCAGAGTATCTGACTGCAGGAGAACAAGAACATTAAAAAAAAAAAAAGTTCATTTGACATGAAAACTAATTCCCCCTGAATAAGTTTGTATGGCAAAACCAACACAGTATTGTAAAGTAAAATAAATAAATAAAAATAAAATAAAACGTCACTAAATGAAAAAGGCTCTGATATTAAAGAACACAAGGCAAGAACAAAGTCAACAGAATAAGATAGCATTATAATTGATTAAATATATGACCAAATATGTCCTCAGAAGATGCAGAATAAAAACCCTGAATTAGAAAAAGGTATCATTCCAAAATGCCTCTGTATCTCATATTGTCCAAATCAACCGTGACTGCAACATTGTTATTTTAACATCATAAATTAATAGGTAGTGTCTAAACCTGTGTAATTAAAGTTGGGTGGAAATGCCAAATTAGGATAGCAGTTAGCATGCAGGATAAATTTGTATCATCAGTCAATGCTATTGGTTGTGGACAAAGAAAAGATGGAAGTTGTATTCAAGATAAGTGCTCCAACTGTTGATATCAATCTAACTAGAAGTAAAGGAGATCGAAATAAGGTAATCAAAAGACACAGAATGACTGGGGTGTTGATGTGAAGAAAAACGTTTAAGATTATGTTTGATTATGCACAAATTAATGCATAGTCTAGGTAAAATGTGATTAGCTAAAATATGCAAATTATGGGGAAGCTGCAGCAAGCAACGAATTATAGAAACTATTTGAGTAGCTCGTCAAGAGAATATCAATGATCCTTGCTGAGTGTGCACTCACTTTAGGAAGCAGAGGTTATCAGAAGAAATATAGAATTTTCAGTCATGAGTCAGGAATATTGACATTTCCAGACTATCCATGTGACATTGGAAAAGTGATCTCACCTCCATAAGGCATCATGTCCTCAGTTTTATTCTAGCTGCTCAGAGAGTAGTTCAAATGAGATCACATATGTCAAAGCAGCTCATAATATCTAAGAGGGCATTCAAATGCTGGTTTCTTACTATTTCTTAGTAGGTGTCTAATCATGATTCTTTTAGTCATTATCTTTGTTCTAACAAGTGGAAGTGTTAGTTAAAGGTTAGTCAGGCAACCAAGATTGTAGTCCAGCTCTTCAGCCACCATGCAGTATGTGTGTCTACCTTCCTAAAACCCAAGAAGGACTCTGTGAATCAGCAGTCACTCTTTTACAATTGGATCACTGTTTGACTTTTATTTTGATATCACTGTTTCCCACAAATGACCTAGAAGACACAATTTCTAGGTCAGTTAATTCTGTGCATGTAATCATTACACCTTGCTCACAGAGATTAAGATTGCTGGGAGGGAACTAATTGTTTTTGAAGTGTCCTGTGTTTATGCTTTACCGCCAACTCCTATGGCTTGTGATGAACACATTTAGATCCCAAGAAAAAATAAAGGGTAGATCAACTTAAAAACCATATTTTTTTGTGTGTGGTTTGTTTTTTCTAAACATGAATTTTGAAATGTCTAGATAAATCCTGAAGTTTATTTACTATATACCTTCAGTTTATTTAATATATTTTTCTTTATAATAACAATTTACTTATATGTTTATTCTGTAAGAATACTTTCTTTAATATTCACCATATAGAATTTATTTCATCATTGACACTAGAAGTTTTTCCAGCACCACTTGTTAAAGAGACTGTCTTTACTCCATTGTATGTTCTTGCCTCCTTTGTCGAAGATAAGGTGTCCATATGTGTGTGGATTTATCTCAGGGCTTTCCATTTTGTTCCATTGATCTATATTTCTGTCTTTGTGCCGGTACCATACCTGTCTCTTATACACATCTAGATGTGTATAAGAGACAGCCATATAGAATTTATTTCATCATTGACACTAGAAGTTTATTCATGGAAATTGCTATTTGAATTATTCCATATAATGTATTTCTATATTGAGTTCCACTAAAGGCAATTTAGTCAATTAAATTACAAGAAATAAATGAGAAAATCCTACTAATAAAATGAATCAAGAGACAGTTCTGAGGAGATTAGGTAGCATAAAAAAATTCTTAGGTATTTATATTAACCAATTACAGAATTGTTTAACACTAATCATTTAGAGACCACCTAACTGACAAAAGAAATGGCAATTTAGAACCTATATGTCCACAACAGAGGAATGTATACAGATGCTGTACATATATGTAATGGGATATTACTCATCCATTAAAAGGAATGAAACTGGGTTATCTGTGGAGACATAGATGGATCTAGAGGCTGTCATACAGAGTAAAGTAAATCAGAAGAGAAAAACAAACATCTTATATTAAAACACATATGTAGAATCTGTTAAAATGATATAGATGACCTTATGTGCAAAGCAGAAATAGAGACACAGATGTAGAGATCTAATATGTGGACCCAAAGGGGAAGAAGGGTGGGATGGGTTCAGAGACTGGCACTGATATACACACCACTAAGTATGAAGTAGCTACTAATGAGAGCGTACTACAGAGCGCAGGGAACTCTACGCAGTGCTCTATGGTGACTTAATGGGAAGAAAATCCAAAAAAATTGGGGAAAGATGCATATGTATGACTGATTCACTTTGCTGTACAGCTGAAAGTAGCACAACTACAGTTTGTAGAGCAACTGTAATCCAGGAAAAATTAACTTTAAAAAAGAAATCAAATGGTCCTTTTACCAACTGAATGGAAATTTTTCTCAAAAATAAAAATTTCTCTTTATCCCACACTTCAATTTGAATTATTCACACAGCCAATAACTATTTGTGAATGTTTGTGTGATATTTAATCAAATATTCTTGGGAAGACACTCTATTTTAGGTTACTATGTTTAGAACACACTTCTAGCTGGAAAAACATAACATCTATGGATAATATCTATAAAAATTAAGTATATTTATAATAATATAATATCTCTGCACAGGCTTCCTTAGTGTCTCAGACAGTAAAGAATCGTCCTGTAATGCATGAGAACTGGGGCTGATCCCTGGGTCAGGAAGATCCCCTGGAGAAAGACAGAGCTGCCCAATCCAGTGTTCTTGCCTGGAGAATCTCATGAAAGATGAGCCTGGCAGGCTACAGTCAATGGGGTTTCAAAGAGCCAGATATGACTATGCATGAAATGATACCTTTTCACAAGGCTTGATAATTGTCACAGAACTTTTATGAAGATAAATATTTTGTTTGACCATTGCAGGCAGTAACTATCAATGGTAAATGTTTAATACCAGTAAAGAAATGCCATGCTTCAAAGACAGTTTATGGCCAACTGAGTGATATTAGCAAGGAGTATCCTGAACTGCAGGAAGGGATAAAAATGAAGGTACCAATCATGGAAATGGAAAGTAAATTGGATCTACTGACTTGTAGGGAAAATAATTTCTTTTTGGACAGAGTGAGATAGAGTTGACAATGGTGCCTTAAGACATCCATTACAAACCTCCAATATGCATTTGCAAGACAGAAAGATGGGCAAAAGTTTAAAGAACATGAATAAGAATCTAGAAATGAAGAAGCTCAAATGTCCAAGAATATGCTTTTTTTGTTGTTCCAAAAAGGAAAACAAAATATCTAGGAGACTGATGAAAATTTAGATGTAAAACAGGAAACAAGTTAGACTCAGACATGTGGATATTTTAAAGTCATTCACAGAACAATTATAGAAAGTAGCACAGATTAGGTCTGTTTTGGTGAAACAGTGAAAGTGAAAGTCACTCAGTGTTGTCTGACTATTTGCAACCCCATGGACCATACAGTCCATAGAATTCTTTAGGTCAGAATACTGGAATGGGTAGCCTTTCCCTTCTCCAGAGGATCTTCTCAACCCAGGGATCAAATCCACGTCTCCCACATTGCAGCGGATTCTTTACCAGCTGAGCCACAAGGGAAGACCAAGAATACTGGAGTGAGTAGCCTATCCCTTCTCCAGCGATCTTCTGGACCCAGGAATTGAACTGGAGTCTTCTGCACTGCAGCCAGATTCTTTACCAATGGAGCTATCAAGGAAGTCCTGCCATGGTGACAATTAAAATATTAATAATAAGTTTTAAAAGACATTGTAACAGTGACTATTTACTACACTGATAAGTTAAAATGGCCATTGTGCACAGTACAACAGCAACCTTTCAATGGAAAATTTGCCAATAGATCAATAAATAATTGGATGAAAAATGAGGGAAAGAGGTTGGTTGAAAGAGGAAGACAGTGGAAATGTGATGATTTATTAAAATAGTCGCAGCCAAAGAAGAATCCAGACATCAAAGGGGCAATACCACTTTACCAACAACGTTTAACAGTCAAACAATATTCATCTTGGATGAGAGTCATCCTGTGAGGCTTGCTATGCTCTGGAGATACCTAAGGGTAAATATTTCCCAAAAGAGTTATAAAATTGGAGCTTCAGATGAGAATCCGTGGACAAGAACATCAAAGCAATTTCCCATTTTCCTGTGGCCAGAAATGGCTACTCTAAAGAAATAATTCTCTCAAACCCTACCTTAGCAGGAAGATGTGTGGATGGTTGGAGAAGTAACTGTAAATGAATTTTGTCAATTAATGCATACACATTACATTTGAATTCTATATATGTTGTAAAATCAGTCCTCCCCAACTCTTTTTTTTTAAATAAACTTTTTATTTCAGAACAGTTTTAGATTTATAGAATTATTTTGAAGACTTATCCAATTTTCCTTTTATGAACAGATCCAGCCCCGGTGGATCCAGGATGATTCGAAGGTGGAGAGGGCGTTGGCATCTTTCTTGGAAAGGTACATACTTAGTTACAGATATAGAGAGATTAGAAGTGGATAGTGTAGTAGGAAAATTAGTGGAGTAAAAGAGGCTGAATAACTTGTGTTACATGGAATAGCATCCATGTTCCAGATGGGAATTCAGCCAGAAAAACGGAGAATAAGAAAGGACAACATGGGGGAGTCAGTCTTTTCAGGAACTGATCCCATTTCTTTATTTTTGTGATTTTCTTATATACCATTTTTTACATATAGGGATGAATACAGACTCATGCGGGGGTCAGCAGTCCTGACCTTTATCAAAATCAGGTGCTTTACATAAAAAAAGGTTTTAGGGGTTTTACATCATCTTTAAGCCATTTCTGCTTGCTGACATTTACAACCCTTTCTTTCTGATAACCAAAAAACTTATTTTTTCCAAGCTGTTTTTCTTAAGCCAGGCACCACCCTCCAAAAAAAGTTGCATTCCTATAGGGTGAGGGTGTAGTGAGTTACAATCAAGAAAGGAATTTATTTAACCCAAGGTTAACATGATTAATCTTAAAGGTTAATACTTATTTCTCGTATTGCTTAAAGGTTAATACTTATTTCTCCTATATGCTAGTTGTATTAATTATAAGGGCAGGGAATATGGAGATTTAACAGCAAACATCAGCCCAACAAATGAAAATTCTTTCACCAATGTTCCTCCTTAAGATCTATTTAATCTTAAGATAGTGATAAGGTTACATTTTCCCATAGTAAGGACACAATGATTTATAACAAAGTACAGTGATCTATTATAAAAGAAAAAAGTTCATTAACTCAAAAAGTCTAGTATTGCTAACATCAAAAACTACTATATTTCCTTTTCTATATTCCAAATACATTAATTAATATATTCCCAGGTACCTAAGGATATGGAGGCCTGGCGGCAATCATTGACTCAACAACAAGAAAAAGCCCTATGTTAATTAAGACTCTCAAAATACTCCAAAACTCTCTGTGCTGTTTATGGTTGAGAGGTAGTAAACAATCATGTGTCCGCAGAGAGGCTTACCCTGAGACCCCCTTGTCCCACCTAGGGCAGGGAATTAGCAGCAATGATTGACACAACAAATAAAAAAACTCTTTACCAATATAATTCCCAATCAACCCACTATACTAATAATTTCTAACTTCCCACAAGAATTTGCCTTTAGTAAGTCAAAACATCTCATGCCTCTCATGGTTGGAGGGCTGTTGTGGCCAGAGGAACCTATACAGGCAGGCTAGATAACCTTCAGAGGAGTCCCATGAGTTGAAACACTCTAGTCATGCCCAGGAATTTTTACTGCCTTGGAGCTGCACCTTTACTCCTTCTTGGAGAGAAACGGTTATGAAGGAGAGCCCCCAGTAGGTGAGAGTACAAGAGAGACTCTGGTTTTGGGGTAAGATGCTCAGGAGCAGGGGAAATTCCTGAGACTTGGTCAGGCCTTTGCAGAGTTCCTCACGCTGGCCCTAACAATTTGTCACAATTAATGGACCAATATAGATATTTCTATTAACTAAAATTCATACTTTATTCAGATTTCCCATTTTTTTCCTGTTCTACTTTTTCTCATTCTTTCTGTTCCAGGATCCTGTCTAGGGTGTCACCTTACATTTTTTTAAATTTTATTTTAACTTTATTTTACTTTACAATACCGTATTGGTTTTGCCATACATTGACATGAATCCACCACAGGTGTGTACGAGTTCCCAATCCTGAATCGCCCTCCCACTTCCCACCCCATATCATCTCTGGATCATCCCTGTGCACCAGCCCCAAGCATCCTGTATCCTGTATTGAACATACACTGGCACTTCGTTTCTTACATGATAGTATACATGTTTCAATGCCATTCCCAAATCATCATACCCTCTCCCTCTCCCTCAGAGTCCAAAAATCCTTTCTATACATCTGTGTCTCTTTTGCTGTCTCACATACAGAGTCATCATTACCATCTTTCTAAAATCCACATATATTTGTTAGTATACTGTATTGGTGTTTTTCTTTCTGGCTTACTTCACTCTGTATAATCAGCTCCAGTTTCATCCATCTCATTAGAACTGATTCAAACCTATTCTTTTAAATGGCTGAGTAATACTCCATTGTGTATATGTACCACTGCTTTCTTATCCATTCATCTGATGATGGACATCTGGGTTGTTTCCATGTCCTGGCTATTATAAACAACACTGCAATGAACACTGAGGTACATGTGTCTCTTTCAATTCTGGTTTCCTCAGTGTGTATGACCAGCAATGGGATTGCTGGGTCATAAGGCAGTTCTATTTGCAATTTTTTAAGGAATCTCCACACTGTTCTCCATAGTGGCTGTACTAGTTGGCATTCCCACCAACAGTGTAAGAGGATTCCCTTTTCTCCACACCCTCTCCAGCATTTATTGCTTGTAGACTTTTGGATCGCAGCCATTCTGACTGGTGTGAAATGGTACTTCATTGTGGTCTTGATTTGCATTTCTCTGATGATGAGTGATACTGAGCATCTTTCTGTGTGTTTGTTAGCCATCTGTATGTCTTCTTTGGAGAAATGTCTGTTTAGTTATTTGGCCCATATTTTGATTGGGGTGTTTATTTTTCTGGAGTTGAGCTGCATAAGTTGCTTGTATATTTTTGAGTTTAGTTGTTTGTCAGTTGCTTCATTTGCTATTGTTTTCTCCCAGTCAGAAGGCTGTCTTTTCACCTTGCTTATAGTTTCCTTTGTTGTGCAGAGCTTTTAATTTTAGTTAGATCCTGTTTGTTTATTTTTGCTTTTATTTCCAGTATTCTGGGAGGTGGATCATAGAGGATCCTGCTGTGATTTATGTTGGAGAGTGTTTTGCCTATGGTCTCCTCTAGGAGTTTTATAGTTTCTGGTCTTACATTAAGATCTTTAATCCATTTTGAGTTTATTTATGTGTGTGGTGTTAGAAAGTGATCTAGTTTCATTCTTTTATAAGTGTTTGATCAGTTTTCCCAGCACCACTTGTTAAAGAAATTGTCTTTACTCCATTGTATATTCTTGCCTCCTTTATTGAAGATAAGGTGTCCATAGGTGTGTGGATTTATCTCTGGGCTTTCTATTTCGTTCCATTGATCTATATTTCTGTCTTTGTGCCGGTACCATACTGTCTTGATGACTGTGGCTTTGTAGTAGAGCCTGAATTACCTTTTATTTAAAAAGATAGGTAAAATTTTATGATTTCTCCAAGAAAGAGGATATATAAAGAAGAGTCAAAATTTAATTTTGTAGAGAAATAGGAGAAAGAAATGGCAAGTAAAGAAACAGGAAAAAATTTGAATTAATTAGCAGAAAAAAAAGAACAGTGAAGAAAAAGAAATAATAAAAACAAACAAACAACATCAAAAAGAGCAATGCCCCCCTGAAACTTCAAAAGTTGTTTGTGAGCAGCAAATATAGGAAACTTTGCAAAGTGGCCAGACAGAGAAATGTGTCATTAAGCACATCTGTGGGTTGCCTCAGATAGAAATGGCTGATTGACAAGAGTCAATATTTCTTACTTTTTCCACTTTAATGCATTTCCATTTCTGAAAGTGTTGGAATACATATTAAATATATTTAAAATTGGTAAACTCCTGCTATGATCTCTTAGTTTTCAGGGTTAGTTTTGTCTCACAAAACTGGGTGAGACAAGTTCTTAACAGTTTACAAAATTTTCCAGCAAGAAAGGATGCAGGAAGGAGTTATTTAAATGGTTAGATGGTTGTTTTTTCCTGAGCCGACTGAAGAGGTTCATGCTCAGAACCGTGAGTTTTGTCTGGATTTGCTTTAGGTTCTTCCCTGTCTCAAAAATAATGATTATTCAAAACAAGTCTATTGCTATAATACTCTGATCTGATTATCTGTCTGGAGGCTGAGTTCAGAGTACAAGAGGGGAGTCTATTGCTAAAACCTCTAATTAGCTTAAACTACTACTCTGACAGAAGTCCATTTATTATGGCATTTCAAATTCATGCAGTGCTTAAATTCTTTCAGAAATATTTTATTCACTGAAACACTAATCTTGTAGAAATTATAGTATTTCCTCAAGTACTGTTACATTTATCCTTTGACATAGTAAAAAATTGTCTTGAATGCTGTATAAAACCTATATATAAACATCCTAAATAGAATTCTACAATATTTTCCTAAGAAATCTAGATACTCTACATACGTTTTGCCTCTCACAGCTTTTTACCAGCACTGAAGCTAACACCAAGGCTGAAGAACATATGACTATTTAGCAAATTTATCCTTTTGTTGAAGAAACCAGATCTACTTTAAAAGATGGGAGGAGGAACTTGCATTTCAGTTGTTTTGGAAACTGTAGAAAATTGCTCACCATCTCAGATAGACTTTTATTATAATTTTCAATCACACTTTTTGAGAGAGAAGATGGTATAGGTACAATTTTAGAACAATCAGTAATATCATTGGGTATTTTGAGAAATAATACACAGTGCTAGCAAGCATCTCTTCCCTCCTAGGTAAAGAAGAGCCCACTGCAATGAAATAAGAAGTTTGCCCAAATCCATACTCCTAGGATTAGTCATGTGTAAAATTAATATGATGAGTAAAACATGTACTTTTGATGAATGAACAGTTTTTGTTGTTAAAAACATCACAGACTTTATTACAGGGCAGTGGTGAATTTGTAGAGGAAAGACTATGCTTGGAACTTCTGAGGATAATCGAAGGAAGAATGGCAAAATGTAAACCTCAAGTTCCCCCACCCCCTCAACTCTTAAAAGTATTGAGTTTAAAAAAAATAGTATTGAGTTAAAAAGGTGCAGGACTACAGATCTCTAAGTTTCTTTTAAAAGCCAATCATTTTTACTTCCTTTCAGAACTCATATATTTTCCATTTTAGAATGACTTTTTCCATTTCTCTGGTTTTGTTTCTTTCAAACTGGAAAAGTGTCTATGCACAGCTCTTTTTGCTGAGAATTAAGTGACTTACAGCACAGCAAGCCTGGCATGTGGTGGGCACCATGTTGGTTTATATTGTCTGTGTACCATTCTCAGGGAAGGGATTTTATTCTACCTGCTACTGTGTTCCCAACTCTAGGACAGTACTTGACACTGAAGGTCATGAATCGTCCCAGAGAATCTCAGGCTTTCTTTGTATTGCTTCATTCACAGGCATCACATGAAGTGCAAAAAAAAAAAAAAAAAAAAATCAATACTAGCAATCGTTTAACTGAGTATGAAAAAATTCTCCTTCACTTATCTATGAAGAGGTTCAGGAAATATTTTTGGTCCCCTGGCAGGCCCAAGACTCAGTTTACTCACATGGACAGTGAGTTGGTTAGATTAGATCACCTGTAGTGTCTCAGCTCTACATTTGCTTTGAGGTGTAAATTACATTTTGAGAGATATTTTTAGCAAGGACTAGAAAGACACTAGAAATTTCTCTTACTAAAAAAGCCTCCATGTGTGGAATCTAGGGTATGACACAAATGAACCTATCTATGAAACAGAAATCGACTCATAGACATAGAGAACCAAGGAGAGGTGAGGCGGGGAGGGAAGGACTGGGAGTGTGGGATGAGCAGACACAAGCTATTATATATAGGATGCATAGAAAAACAATGTCCTGCTGTACAGAACTGGGGACTGTATTCAGTGTCCTGTATAAACAATAATAAACAATAATATATTAAACAAGAGAACTCCCCTGGTCCAGGGATTAAGAATCTCCCTGCCAATGCAGAGGACATGGGTTTGATCCCTGGTCCAGGAAGATCTCACATGCCACTGCACAACTAAGCCCAGGCTCTAGGGCACATGAGCTCAGTACTAAGCCTGTGAGCCATAAGTACTGAGCGCATGTGCCCTAGAGCCTGTTCTCCACAACAAGAGTGGTCACTCTGCACACCTGCAATGCAGGAGATGTAGGTTTAATCCCTGGGTCAAGAAGATCCCTGGAGGAAGAAATGGGAACTTACTCCAGTATTCTTGCCTGGGAAATCCCATGGATAGAGGAGTCTGGCGGGCTACAGTCCATGAGGTCGCAAGAGTTAGACGCAACTTAGCAATTAAACCATCACCATATATATATATACATATATACATATATATATATATATATATACCTACAAACATATATATATCTGTGTGTGTGTGCTTGTGTAAGCTAATTACTTTGATGTACAGCAGAAATTAGCTCAAATTGCCAACATCCACTGGATCATCGAAAAGCAAGAGAGTTAAAAAAAAAAGCATCTACATTTGCCTTATTGACTACACCAAAGCCTTTGACTGTGTGGATCACAACAAACTGCAGAAAATTCTGAAAGAGATGGAAATACAAGACCTCCTGACCTGCCTCCTGAGAAATCTGTATACAGGTCAAGAAGCAACAGTTGGAACTGGACATGGAACAACAGATTGGCTCCAAATTGGGAAAGGAGTATGT
>SJYC01109371.1:0-12678 GCA_006408675.1 Madoqua kirkii
ACTGCAAGGAGATCCAACCAGTCAATTCTAAAGGAAATCAGTCCTGAATATTCGTTGGAAGAACTGATGCTGAAGCTCGAACTCCAAAACTTTGACACCTAACGTGAACAACCAACTCATTTGATAAGACCCTGAGGCTGGGAAAGATTTGAAGGCAGAAGAAGAAGAGGACAACAGAGGATGACAAGTCTGCGTGGCATCACCATTGCAATGGAAATGAGTTTGAGTAGGCTCTAGGAGTTGGTGATGTACAGGGAAACCTGGTTTGCTGCAGTCCATGGGCTCACAAAGAGTTAGACATCACTGAGCAACTGAACTGAACTGTAAATCAGCTATCCTTTAACTTTAAAAGAGAATCTAAAAACTAAAAAGAAGCCTCAGACTTCAAATACATGTACAATATCTACATCCCATTTTTCCTCTGAACTAAACATTTCTTAAAGAGTATTAGTTCATTTCCAGGAGTCTATTTACAGAGACCTTAGTCTCTGATGTCAGAGAAGTGTAGGCAGTGGCTGCAAAAAGGTGACTATATTTGGGAGGCAGGCAGTAACTCTCACCGCTGTGTTTCTAGTTCTCTGCGGCCTTCTCATTCATTTGTAGTGACCTGAATTTCCTGTGATCGTTAATGGTCTTTAGAAAGATATTGGTGACATATCCAAGGTGGCCTTAAGAATAATCACAGATTGATGGATTCCCAGAATTTCGGTGACTCCATAATTCTTGGCACACTTGTGGTTTCCATTAAAGAAGATTCTGTTTCCCTTTATGATCCAGTCTAATGTCTGAGAGCTTCAGCGAAGTATTGAAAAATGCAACCATGAATTAAAAGGATACAAAAAGGAAAATAGAGTTGTTGGATTCCTTGAAAAATGTTTAACAATCAACTGGAAGGCCTCTAAGCAAAGTAATGTACTGTTTATGGCTATTTTTACCCTCAACAGCAACACTGGCTAGTTGTGATAGAGACTTTGTGGCCCATAACATCTAAAACTATTTGCTTACTGGCCCTTTGTGGAAAATCTGCTGCTCATCCCTGCCTCAGAACCTGGCTTTGTTTTAGACATGAGTCTGAGGGCTTAATGTTCCATCCAGAGACAGAGGCAAAATCCTGAGTAAACTTATCTTTTCCAAAGTTGTTAAAATTATTGGTTGAATTTTTGATCATTCATGATCAAAATTTATGATCATTCATGATCATTCACCATTTTTGTTCTATTTTTAATCCAATTTGTAAATACAATGCAGTTAAATCCTTTTCATAGTACATCACTTAAGATAAGAATGGCTTGGTCAAAATCCCACTCTTGATTACAAAGACTTACGTCTTTAATCCATTTTGCATTTATTTTTGTACATGGTATAAGGAAACATTCTAATCTTAGTGTTTTATCTGTAGCTGTCCAGTTTTCTGGACACATCCTCTGGACTCCAGACCAAGTAGGATGATGATCCTGACTGAAGCTGCTTGAGAAGAGATGCCAGAGACCTAAGTTTGAGTTCTGATGCTAATACAATATCATCTGTACCTGCAAATTAGGGGGACCTAACCACATTCAAACTATATGTCTATTCCACACCTCCTGCCTTGTCTGACAATTGCTGAGTTAAATTTCAATAATCAGTCTGCCCCAAACTGCCTTTCAGCCTCGCCTCTCAGCACTATTCCTACTTCTCTCTGCTCCTGTCATTTACCAAATACACATCTTCCTGATTCATGTACTTCAGTGCTCTGTGCTTTTTGTCCTATTTCCTCTCTCCCTGGAATAATTATCTCATTTTTCCATCTCTCAAAATCTTACTCACTCTATAAGGCTTAACTAGGTCAAATGCCATCTGTTTTCTTTTTAAAGTTTTTTTCTTTTTTTGGATGTGGGCCATTTCTAAAAACTTTATTGGACTTGTTACGACATTGCTTCTGTTTTATGTTTTGATTGTTTTGGCTGTGAGCTATGTGGAATCTTATCTTGCTGACCAAGGATTGAATCTACACCCTCTGCAATGGAAAGTGAAAGTGAAAGTCACTCAGTCATGTCTGAGTCTTTAAGGCTTAACTAGGTCAAATGCCATCTGTTTTCTTTTTAAAGTTTTTTTCTTTTTTTGGATGTGGGCCATTTCTAAAAACTTTATTGGACTTGTTACGACATTGCTTCTGTTTTATGTTTTGATTGTTTTGGCTGTGAGCTATGTGGAATCTTATCTTGCTGACCAAGGATTGAATCTACACCCTCTGCAATGGAAAGTGAAAGTGAAAGTCACTCAGTCATGTCTGAGTCTTTGCAACCCCAAGGAATTCTCCAGGCCAGAATATTCAGGTGGGTAGGCTTTCCCTTCTCCAGGGGGTCTTCCAACTCAGGGATCGAACCCAGGCCTCCTGCACTGCAGGCAGATTTTTTTTATCAGCTGAGCCATAAGGGAAGCCCAAGAATACTGGAGTATGTAACCTATCCCTTCTCCAGTGGATCTTCCTGTCCTAGGAATCAAACCTGGGTCTCCAGCACTGCAGGTGGATTCTTTACCAACTGAGCTATCAGGAAAGCCCCTGCACTGGAAGGCTAAGTCCTAATCACTGAACCACCAGGGAAGTTCCCATCTGTACTCTTGTTTCTCAAAGAACACAGAATCTGCCCCAATGCATTCATGGGTCATTTCATGAATCATAAATCATCATGTGGTATTTCAAGTCTTCCTAGTTCTTGTTCCCTCTTCCTACTGTATGATGATATGTTACCTGTGCTTTATTTCCCCACTGACCAGCATGACTGGCCCTCAATATATAAAAGAAGCAATAAATATTATATATTTTATTACATCATTGAGCTGAACTCTGGCACAAAGTGTGAATGTTTAAAAGCTCTCAAGCATTTTGATGGGTAGTGCCATTTTGCCTAGACACTTCAGGTCATTGCTGTTTCTTATAAAATTGCAAGAGATTGTAAATTCACTCTAGTTTTCCAAAATATACATGTTGATTACCTTCCACGGCTTCTCTGTGCATTATTATTCGAATGAGTCTCTTTATGGCATCCCTGACAGGTGGTCTTGAGCGACTCAGATTAAATGAGTATTTTCCTGTGCTCATGGGGAAGGCTTTGCTTCAGCTTATAAGTGGCATTGAATCCATTCAAAGCTACTGAAAAATTTACTCTTCAGTTTTACATCCTAGTGAGTTATCTTCCATTCAGCAACATTTATTACAAGTTTCAAAAACATAAGTGAGTGCTGTATATGGCTTATTTTCTATCTTTTTTAGATGTTGTTTCCTTACTTTGGAAAATGCTTCTGATATTCAATTAATTTTATATCCCTAAGACAAAGAATATACTCACAGATCAAATAAGAAACAAATTGAACATGTTCTTACAGAACCATGCCCTCTCTGGGGGCTGTTGGCATAGAATTTCCAGTGCTGTTAAATCCACTTGCTCTCCTAATAAATGTTTGCTTGTGGGATGTATCTCCACTTGAAGGGTAACATAAGCATCTCCACAAGGCAGCCACAGTGATTATCAAATGAAACGCCCTGCAGACTGTCAGGAGCAGTTCTGACTTCTCTTGCTTTCTCGTTTCTCCAAGGCTGATCTTTACATTTATTCAGGTACCTTTTTTTTTTTTTTACATTTTTATTTATTTATTTATTTATATTTTAAAATATAAATTTATTTATTTTAATTGGAGGTTAATTACTTTACAATATTGTATTGGTTTTGCCATACATCAACATGAATCTGGTCTTGACTGGAGCATTTTCAATTCCTGAGGAAGAAATTCACACAAATCTGTCAGAAATGAACCTTTCTGAAGCTTCTCTTAACAGCTGCTTGAAGCAGCTGGACCCAGAGGCAGTTTAGAATATGACAAGTCATCTTATTCCTTTGACATTGAAAGCTGGCTTGGCTTTAAAACCTTGAGCTGCCACAATCAGAGTGAAAAAATAGACAAGGATTGTGTTTAGTTTTTTAAATGGGGAATTTCTGCACTTATTTTGCCATTCATTGATTTAGCACCTCCATAATACAGAATGATAGCAAATGCCAAATATAAATATTGTAGTATTAAGAAGAGATGGTTATTGGTTTGGATGGTTGGTAAAGAGAAGTCTGTGTTGAGGAGCTGTATCTTAAAAATCAATCAGTTTATACTCTTTCAAAAAGGAAACAATTTAACACATTTTATACCAAATACTTTACTAGTCAAAGGACAATTGCTGATGCTGCTGCTGTTAAGTTGCTTTAGTCGTGTCCAATTCTGCGTGACCCCACAGATGGCAGCCCACCAGGCTCCCCCATCCCTGGGATTCTCCAGGCAAGAACACTCGAGTGGGTTGCCATTTCCTTCTCCACAAAGGACAGCTAGAAGAGTAATATTGATACATGCCCCTTGCCTTTTCTATATATAGTATCTTAATGTGATTTAAGCTAACACATTCATTTACTCATTATTTTACTTAAACTGCATAAATATTCAAGACACTATGCTCCTCTATATAAACTGAAGAGTATTTTACATTCTCAGTGCATTATAGAAAGAAGAAATACTTTCTTTATATGGATTTCCAAAGAATTAAGAAGCTCAGTATTTTAGGTTAAATCGCAAAGTCCAGGAAGGGAATTTGTCTTTACTATTGACTAGGCTAAGTAACTGTTTGCAGAGTTAATGAGGCATTTTTTTGCCTGATGTAAATACTAAAATCAAGAATATAATTTTATGTAGGCATATCAGGATTATAAGTGATTTATTAGATAGTTAATGGAGGTAATTCCATAAAAATAGCCATTCAATTCTGTGAACTTAAACTGCCCATGATGTATGTTATTTATAAATATAGAGCTTTGGAAAGGGTGTTTGTATTAGGTTGATAGGGAAAAAGAGCACACTAAAATGCAGAATACTTATTTTTCTAGTCTTTTTCTAGAGGTTATAAAATGAGTTAAGATAAGCTTTGCATAGGGCTTTGTAGAACCCAGATGGACCTGAGACAGTGGTGTGATGTCTCAGGCATCACGTTATATGGAACATGAGTAGAAGTGGAAAATATAAGCAAGTTAATTAGAATAAAGCAAGATAAATGCTGTCATAGCAGTGCTGGATAGACAGAGTGGGTATTTAGAGAAGTGAAAAGAAAATGAGGAAATAGAGTGTGTTTGGATTAAAAACCCGAAGTTCACAAGCTCAGTGTGTTTGACCAGCAGAAGGGAAGACCTAGACTTGAGCTGAAGAGTTAATTTGGAGTGAAATATACAGAAAGATTAAGTTAGCTGAATAAGACAACATCAAAGCAGTGATGACCTTTTTCCCATAGCTCTTAAAAAACAATGGCAAATTTTGAACAAGAAAGGCTAAATGATTGTGAAGATGAGTTGGGGGAGCAGAAGCATAGAGAGTAAAATGAAATGTAAGTGAAACATCCAGGCCATAGTCTAGGTGTGTAGTGGGGAGGGGGCTGTAGTAATAAAAAAGTGAGAAAATTGGAGAGGACAGCTGACAATTTAGTGGCAGATTGAAAGAAAGTTGGGTACTAGGAAATTAGAAAAAGCATTGGCACAAATGAAGACATCAGTTTGGACAGGAGATATGAAATTAAACCTGATTTAGAAATAAAAATAATAAGAGGAAGGGTATATGTGTATACCCATGGATGATTCATGTTGATATTTGGCAGAAAATAATAAAATTCTATAAGCAATTATCTTTCAACTAAAAAATAAGTGAAATCAGAAAAAATAAAAATAAAAAATGCATATTTTTAATTTGAGGAAATGGTGAAATAACCAAGGATGATACCATGGAGGAAGCATGTGTGAGGACAAATACAGATTAAAAATTTGAAACTTAATTCTCATTTACCTTAGAAAGCTTGTAAGTACTTTCTCATCTGTCCAAAAGTATATAAATGCTTTTGAAAATGATATACATCTTTTGTCATCTTTATGACCCCCAAATGTCCTTCTCTTGAACCTGCAAGCTTCTGAAATGCAAACATGAAGGGGGGCAGCATCCCACTCCCTAGTTTCTATTGGGAAGGTAGGAGCCTAACTTGCAACTCGGTGAGCTCTGACTCACTCTGAGCTGCAAAACTGCATCCTATCATTGAGCGAGATGGTTTATGCTAACTAGTTCACACAAGGGTCACCCCAGTACCCTGGTGAAGTTAGGATGAATTGTGTGTGACAGGTGAATCTCAAGTCCTCTTACTTGAGAACTGGTTACAGATTATCTTAAGAGTATGTATGTGATGGGTTATATCTGCTTGGCTGTATTACAGGGTGAGATTTACCAAATTTATGATTATCAAAAGAGAAATGGGGGGGGGATGAATTGGGAGCTTGGGATTAACAGATGTACATACTGTGTATGAAATAGATAACCAAGAAGGATCTATTGTATAGCCCAGGAAATTATATTCAATATCTAGTAATAACCTGCAACCTATAACAGAAAAAATCAGAAAAGGAATATGTTTATATATATACACATACATGTGTGTGCGTGTAACTAAACCGCTTTGCTGTATACCTGAAAGTAACATAACACTGTAAATCAACTATACTCCAATAAAATTTTTTAAAGGGAAAAACAACAAAAGGGTGATATTTATTTTTGTCTCTGCCATCTCTTAGGTGATTGCCTATAACACATATCACATTCAAGGTTTAATGCATAGTCAGTAAGAAAATTTGTTTCTTTGTCTTCCACCTTTGCAAAGAAGTTTTCTGGGCTAGAAGAAGATTTTGTTTTTAATTATATTTTCCCCATGTCTGATGTTTCAGACAAAGGGTCAGGGTTGAATATAGAGATTTAAATCTGTCATCATAGAAACAGCCAGAAATAGAAAATGTTGAGAAGAAGGACGGTCAACTAAGACAGTGAAAATGAGAACAAGTTAAGGGCCAGGGTCTACATTTTTTACAGGACCAGTGGCAGGGATGGGAGAAGCGGGGTAGTGAGTCTTGAGAATGGGAACCTTGTCCAGTGAAACAGTAGTTAGGAGCATTCTGTGTAATAACATGGAAGACGGAAGCAGGAGGCAGGGAAATATTCTGTGGGATGAATGTACAGCTATCCGAAGTCACCCATGACCTGGCCTCTGTCTGTCTCTCCAGCCACTCATTACCTCTCAACATTCAATTCCTCTCAATATTTAGAATCTGCTCTTTATTTGAATCTCAGTGGTGATGCCTGACCTGGAATCCTTTTCCTTCAGCAAGATAAGCTCTCCTCAGTCCTAAGGCTCAGTATTGGCATCTCAGCCTCCAAGAGCCTGTCCTAACCACTTCCCTCCTAACTAGAGTCCCCACCCCAACCCAAGTGCTCCTCTAGCGCCCTCATATACGTCCTTTTCAATCCTATATGTGATCTTTATAGCGACTTTTTTGGTGATTCATTTATCAATGCAGTGCACCCTTTTGGGGGCGAGGGTAGGGGGAAGTAAGGATGGCTTATCTATCGGTGTGCTTTTAGTACTTAACACAAGGCCAACCACATTTATATGCTCATTTAACCTAAAAGTGTGTCAGGAGGGCTTAATAGAATGGGTCTTCCTTTGTGGAGTGAATTCATCTTAATCAGCGTTGTTCAATATGGAAGCCACTAGCTATCTGTGACTTGCAATGTGACTAGTTCAAGTTGAGTTGTACTGTAAATGCACAATACATGTTAAATCACTGAATCCAAACATTGTTAAATATCCTTTCTTAAAAAAAAAAAAGTATTTTTACTTGGAGAATAATTGCTTTACAGTATTGTGTTGGTTTCTGCCATTAAACAACATGAATCAGACATAAGTATACATATATTTCCCTCCCTCTTGAGTCTTCCTCCAACCCCCGGTCCTTCCTTCCTAGGCCATCACAGAGTACTTCACAGGACTTCCTGGGTTATACAGCAACTTGAATGATTTTCTGTTGATCACGTGTTTACCAATATAACATGATAAAATGATATTTTGAATATATAGGGTTAAGTATAGTACAAAGTTCCCTCTTTTCATTTTTGAAATGTAAAATTATATATATGACTCACATAATATTTCTATTGAACAGCATTAGTCTAAGTGAAAGGGCTTCTCAGCTGGTTCAGCAGTAAAGAACCTGTCTACCAATGCAGGAGATGTGAGTTTGATCCCTGGATAGGGAAGATCCCCTGAAGACAGAAATGGCAACCCACTCTAACATTCTCGCCTGGGAAATCCCATGAACAGAGGAGCCTAGTGGGTTATAATTCATAGGGTCACAAAGAGTCAGATACAACCTAGTGAATAAACAACAACAACAAGTGTAAATGAAAGAATTTCCACTAATATGAAGAAATATGGAATAGCTAAAATCAACGTGCCTAAGTGCTAGAACATCTATGATACTTCCAACTTAATAGATGGTGGCTCTTTGATCAACTCAGGCAGTTCTCACATTTTTTAAATGATAGGTCTGGAAAACTAGCTTTCTTCCTGGCAAAATATGTAGAAACCTTTTACTAGAATAGACAGGTTAAGATTTTTACTTTTAAGAGATGAGTTCCTAGCATGTTCAGTGAATGGGTTCTTATAATATCCCAGGTCCAGCATCCACCCTGATCACCCCATTTGTGATCCAAGAATATGCAAAGCAGCATTAAGTTTATCGTTTACATTCACTTGTCATCCATGGATTCAACATACATTCACTGAATGTTACCCGTGCATCAGATTTTACTACAAATATAGAAGAACCCACAGGGAAGTAAAGTGAAGTCGCTCAGTCGTGTCCAACTCTTTGCGACCCCATGGACTGTAGCCCACCAGGCTCCTCCATCCATGGAATTTTCTAGGCAAGAGTACTGGAGTGGATTGCCATTTCCTTCTCCAGGGACATGGAGATAAACATGATCTTTATTTTAGCACAGCTTACATTTTAAGCAGTAGACTAGAAACAAGGATCAAGTAAGTAATAAATAAGATCACTTCACATTTCTTTGAGAATTACCTTTGGCCACACATAACAGAATACCCAAACAGCAATGAATTAAACTGCAAAGATGATCAGTGTTTATAGAACAAAGAACTCAGAGAAAAAGCAGTAATCAGTTAGGGTCAGGTAACAAAACAGTTACCTAGTATTTTTTCTCTTTTCAAACCATTGTTCTTAATGTGATTGTTTTTAATTCTTATGTTTGTTTACCCTCAAGTTTTTTAAAATGAATGGCACAGCTCCAGGAATCTCATCTGAGATCAAGAAAACTCGTTTTGTGTTACTTTTCCTTTTAACAGGAAATTAAATACCTTTCCCAGGAACCCACAGCACTCTTCCCCTTATTGAACAGAACTGAGTCACAGAGACTTGTTCAAGCTGTAAGAGTCTGAGAAAACAAATGTTTACAGACCCTGTGGTGAGGTTGGCAAGAGAGAAAGTAGTTGCAAAATAGACATAGAGTGTTTTCTTTCTCTTTTGATTGCATTTGGATAGGTCTTACAAAGAAAATAAAACAGAATAATGAAATAGAGTGCAACTCATGTAAGGAAGAATATTTGAAGATAGCCTGAAATGGCAGTTTGAAGGAGATGATATCTGGGGAGAGACTTAAATGATGAGATGATAACAACCTTGTCAGTATTTGTAGGAAAGGGTTCTATGGATATGTCAGCCCAATAGAAAATTCAAGACTTCTTGTTTACAAAGAGGATCCTGTACAATAATCATGTTGAGACTGTATTAGTCAAGGTTTTTTTAAGAACCTGAACAAGGAGAGTATGTGATTATTAATATAAAATAACTTCTTTTAATGCTTTATTCATATAACTTTTGACAATACACTTTACTGCTATTATATTTCTTAGAAGATTTTGAGCTTTACCAATATTTTTAAATGAATATTCTAAATAGTCACTCATTTTAACAACACTGTACTAATAAAAAGACAAGTGCAATGAATATTCTTGAATAAGATATTAAATTGACAGAAGCCTAAACGGAGAGTGAAGTACCTGACACTTTCCTTGCAAGTCATGTTGATATTAAAAGGGATGAAACGTAGGTACACATGTTTTAAGACATTAGATGACAGTTTCCCATTATTACGATGACAATGCTCCAAAGAGTTGCATTTGGCAGGCTGAATACAGAAATATAAATTACATGGAATATAGGATTGAAAAGAATATCAGATTCGCAAATCTCTGATTTAAAAAATCTATTCCTTTCTTCCTCCTTTTCTTTCTAGAAATGCCCACTCAATTCCTTGTCTCCTGCCCTGCAGATGGACTCTTTACCAGCTGAGTTACCAGGGAAGCCCCTCCAAACATTTAGTTATAGCAGAAACATTCAGAAACTCATATTCCAATCAAACGAAAGTAGTGGAGAAGCAATAGATCTGACGATTCTTATGTCACAGTGATGCCAGATCTGCTGTATGATTTCTACAGGCTGGAAAGAGTAGGTGGATCAGAAAAAAAAAGAGCCACTGTAATGAGAACAGAGAAAGAGAAGTCAAATACAAAATGGACAGAAAAAAGAAATACTGGAACCTGCCAAAATATCACAACAGCACTAAACTGAGAGTTCAGAAGGGCCAATAGCAAACTATAGCGTCAAATCTTTTATGTACTGCTTCAGTTTAAGTTACAGTATTTTCTAGTGCCGAACAATCAAGATAGTAATAATAAATAACTGTATTTAGAACTCAGATACTTATCATCCAGTATTCATTTGTACTCTCAATATACTGTATACTATTGAAAGTGTATACACAGTTTTGAAAGTACATATCCAGTTTTCACTGTGCCAGGCACTGAGATCACAGATCCACTGATGGATCTAATGTTGGTTGTAATTAAGAAGATCATGATTTAATTGGGAGTATGAGGGTAAGGACCATGACAATGGGCACTTACAAGATGGAGAATTACAGTATAATATGTTCTACATGCACAGAGCTAAGACCTGCATTCATAGACCGATATTCAGAGGGCTAATCAGGTAATATTTTACACAGTAAGTGTCACTTCCATTGGAGTCTTAAGGATGATGGAATTATTAAATACAGTGAGTCCCCTACATATGAACATTCAAGTTGCAAAATTTCAAATATGCTTATGTATGTTCCATCAGCATCAGGCATGAGTGAAATAGTAGCTTGCTCTCCATCTCCTATTGCTGCTGATCCTTCAGCTCTGCCATACCCCACCTCCTCCAATCAATAACTCTTCTTACCTACTCACTCGATGCCAGCCCCAGTATGCCAGCAGTTGTACTACACTAAGGAAATGGCAACCCACTCCAGTGTTCTTGCCTGGAGAATCCGGGGGACCGGGGAGCCTGGTGGGCTACCATCTATGGGATCGCACAGAATTGAACACAACTGAAGCAACTTAGCAGCAGCAGCATACTTTCCAAGGTACTTTATTGTAATATTAAAAATATTTTGTTTTTGTGTTTTTTTGTTTATGTATTATGTGTGTGAAAAGTATTATAAACCTATTACAGCACAGTATTATATAGTCGATTGTGTTTGTTGGATACGTAGGCTAACTCTGTTGAGCTTACAAGCAAAGCGGACCTATGAATGCACTCTGGGGATGGAACTCATTGTCTGTAGAGGACCTGTACTGTAGGTTGATTCACTCGATACCCATTTCTACATCTTTTTCCAGTGCCACTTTCCCAGAATTCCTTGTAAGTAGGTGGACTAGTGAGACATCAGTTCAGTTCAGTTCAGTTGCTCAGTTGTGTCCGACTCTTTGCAACCCCGTGAATTGCAGAACGCCAGGCCTCTCTGTCCATCACAAACTCCAGGAGTTCACTCAGACTCACATCCATCGAGTCAGTGACGTCATCCAACCATCTCATCCTCTGTTGTCCCCTTCTCCTCCTGCCCCCAATCCCTCCCAGCATCAGAGTCTTTTCCAATGAGTCAACTCTCCTCATGAGGTGGCCAAAGTACTGGAGTTTCAGCTTTAGCATCATTCCTTCCAAAGAACATCTAAGACTGATCTCCTTGCAGTCCAAGGGACTCTCAAGAGTCTTCTCCAACATCACAGTTCAAAAGCATCAATTCTTCAGCACTCAGCTTTCTTCATAGTCCAACTCTCACATCCATACATGACCACTGGAAAAACCATAGCCTTGACTAGACGGACCTTAGTCGGCAAAGTAATGTCTCTGCTTTTCAATATGCTATCTAGGTTGGTCATAACTTTTCTTTCAAGGAGTGTCTTTTAATTTCGTGGCTGCAGTCATCATCTGCAGTGATTTTGGAGCCCAAAAAACAAAGTCTGACACTGTTTCCACTGTTTCCCCATCTATTTCCCATGAAGTGATGGGACCAGATGCCATGATCTTCATTTTCTGAATGGGAAGTCTAATGGGAATTTATGGGAAAATCTTTGCCCTCAGGCTTAAGGTTTTGCCATCTTTTCTACTTTTGCTTCTTTATTCTTCTCAGGTTTGGACTGTGGAAAGGACGGTCAAGCTGCACCAGCCATATTGCCTAACATTAGAAAAGAAAGAGGAATTTTTATTTTATTTTATTTTTTATTTTGGGGGGGGTCAAATACATGGTCACTTTATTTATTTTATTTTATTGTATTTTAAAATACTCTATTCTATTTCACAGTGCTGCACTGGTTCTGCCACACATCGACATGAATCAGCCACAGGTACACATGACCTCCCCATGCCGAAGCCCCCTCCCACCTCCCCCCCCGGC
>SJYC01109373.1:0-16276 GCA_006408675.1 Madoqua kirkii
GGGATAAGGTTTTAAAGTAACTGAATGATGTTTTTTCTACACATTTTAAAATCGAAGTTTAAATTCTGATAGGTGGAGTTTCAGGTCATTTGAGTTGTTGCAACACTGAAGTCTAATACAAATGACCTAATTTTGTAATAGAATTATTTTAAAAAAATTCTATTAAAGTTATTTAATAGAAATTCTATTATTTATTTAATATAAATTCTATTAAATAAATCTGGCCCCGGGTCCCTGATAGCTAGATTGGTAAAGAGTCTGTCTGCAATGCGGGAGACCCCAGTTCAATTCCTGTATTGGGAAGATCCCCTGGAGAAGGAAAAGGCTACCCTGGCCTGGAGAATTCCAAGGACTGTATAGTCCATGCGGTCGGAGTCGACACAACTGAGGGATTTTTACTTTCCCTTTCTTTCCAGTTGTAAACTCTGCAGTCTAAACCACGCTGAGGCAGGATAGAGAGGTTGCTGCAGAGGAATAGAGAAGATGATGTTGACAGCCTTTCCTACGTGTGTCAATAATCACACATGTCTTTAATCTGTGTTTTGCTGTGGCTGAAAGAAAAGTTAACTGATGGAGTTTGTTGATTTGTTTTATCCCTTAAATGCATTGATTGTCATGTACAGAATGAAAATATTGGAGAACCACATCCATATCTTCCTTCCTCTGTACATAATGTTGAAGGGGAAACTGTCCCAATTGCTTTTCATAAAGTGTGTGGGATACCAGATGAGATATTCCAGATGGAAATTCCCTAAGTGAATAATTCATTCATAAGTTATTTATTTATTCTTGATGCATTCTATGTGTAAGGCACTTGGTAAAATGTTGTAGATGATTTAACATTGAATGAGATGTGTTCCTTGTCCTCATGGATATTACATTCAAGTAAAGAGGTATGCCAAGTAACCATAGTGTGAGAAAAGCAATACAGATCATTCATGAGGCATAAAGAAACAGAAGAGAGGGTTTCTAGTCATAGGGATTAGGAAATATCACAAAAGAGACAGCAATCAAGTCAGTGCAAGTTTTCCTGGTTCTCCTTTTGAAGACAATGTAGGTTCATTAGATAGAAATTGAGAAATGCATACAAGTCATTAAAATAATTGTTACCATATCCCTCAGAAGTAAGTCTCATTGACTTTTCATAACATATTTTTTCTATGAAAGTCTTAGTAGCTCAGTCCCGTCCCACTCTTTGCAACCCTGTGGACTGTAGCCTGCCAGGCTCCTCTGTCCATGGAATTTCCCAGGCAAAAATACTGGAGGTGGTAGTCATTTTCTCCTCCAGGGGAATCTTTCTGACTCAGGAATCAAACCCAGGTCTCCTGCATTATAGGCAGATTCATTACCATCTGAGCCACCAGGAAAGCCTTACACTCATATATTTTTTTTTCAAAATCGTAAAATGTGAAATACATGCACTTACATTTTCTTCATTTGCTTAAAATTATGGTCTCATCATTTTCCTTTGCTATTATATTTCTATAAAATAGTATGTTTACTCTCCTGTGATAAGGCATACCTCCAAATTTGTATATTCTAATTATAAGAAAGCATTAAACAGGATAGGCCATTTGAAGCAACATGGATGGACCTAGATATTGTCATACTGAGTAAAGTAAGTCAGACAGAGGACAAACATGTGGAATCACTTATGCATGGAATCTAAATAACAGGTACAAATGAACTTAGTTACAAAACAGAAGTGAACAGATGTAGAAAACAAACTTGTGGTTACTATGGGATAGGAGTGGGGGGAACAAATTGGGGGACCTAGACTGATACACCCACACTACTGTCTAACAAAGAAAACTAAACACAGCCTACTGCATAGCACAGGGAATTCTACTCAATACCCTGTAATTGCCTACATGAGAAAAGAATCTTTAAAAAGAGGGGACATATGTATATGCTAGGCATTCAATCTTGTCCGATTCTTTCTGACCCTATGGACTGTAACCCACCAGGCTCCTCTGTCCATGGAATTCTCCAGGTAAGAATACTGGAGTGGGCTGCCATTCCCCTCTCTAGGGGATCTTCCCAATCCAGGGATTGAATCTGGGTCTCCTACATTGCAGGGGATTCTTTACCATGTGAGGCACCAGTGAAGCCCATTTCATCACCTTTATTCAGTGAATTCTCATTATTGACATTTATTGTGCCTTTTCTTTTTGCTATTACAAATAACAATGTGATGACTTTCCTTATATGAGAGTCTTGGCTGACAGGAAAGATATTCCAATAATGAAAATGTGAAGTAGAATAAAAAATAAATTCATACACGGAAAGAATTGGCTTGAGAAAATATGTAAACAGCAGCAACCTAGGCATGATCGACATACTATATGAAGTTGGGTTTATCAGAAGACCAGGGTCCCCATGGAGAAAAGTTCACCATCAGGCCAGAGCGGTGAGACCGGGTTTGTCCTCTGAGCCTGAGGACTGCAGAGTCTTTATTCACATGAGAGTTGGTAGACTGAAAGTTTCCCTCCACATATTTGTTTCCACCTGCCTCTCACTAGCATCTAGCATGATGCTTCTGATTTTGTAGAGTGATTGTCAGGGAGGTTTAGACATACAAAAATATTTATGAAAATAGTAACATTATAAAAGATTTGGTTTCTAAAAACCAAGACTATTTACTAGGTTTTTGCAAAAAATAGCAGTGACTCATTTCAGTCTGGAATGGTGAATAGTGAAATTTTGACCTTTAACGAGCTGAGAACCAGCTGAAAGAAAGGGCCAGAAATAGATCTAATGCCATCATTGACTCTGACAGGGAGTTCTGAAAATTATTCACTTTATACAATCATTGAATATAGATAGAAGCAATTATAATAGACAAATGCCTTTAAATAGATGAGGTATACTCCATAATTTTGTTTATCTTTTACCAACACCTTTTATTCTAAATCATAAATTTGAAACGTAACCCAGACTTTGAGACATGAACTCTGGGATAGCTATTTTGAAGCCTAGTACTCTAAAAGCTTAGCCTTTAGTTAAAATTCTATGGACCTAGTTTCAAGTCATTGAAACAAATCATCCTGTTATAGAAATATTACATAAATCCATTAACTCTTCACTGGCTTACTTGTGAAATACTTGTGAATTTCTTAATATTCAACCAGGTTTCCTATTCAGTATTATGTTTTAAAGAGATTCCAACAAAGAGTCTATTAGTATCCAGTGAAGGGTCATTAATAACAATGTCAACCATAAGACATACAGAATCTGTATGCTTAAACTGAACCAACAGTTTCTCATTCACATGTCTTCCTTTAGTGGAGCTGTTTTCATTCTACAAAAACAAAACAAAACAAAACAAAAAACACAGGGATGCTTAAGAGAAGTATACATGAGGTGTTTCCTAATTTTTGTTTTAATCAGATTTTTAAGCATTCTGTGTATAGGGTGCTTGAAAATCGGATTAAAACAGAAATTAAGAAACATTTCATGTATATTCCTTTTAAGTTTTTTGGTCTTTTATTTATTTTGGAGAGACAGTATTTAAATGTATGATTATCTTTTATACAAACAGATTAGATGAGTGAGTGTTTAGTTGATTTTGAAGGCCTCTGGACAAGACAGATGGCACTCAGAATGCTCCAATTATCAGTAAAGGATGACCTTGGTAGACCTGTTAGCCTCTGTGCATGTGCCCTGAGCAGCACTGTGGCAGATGTATTGTGCAATGGTGCCTGCTTGTGCCGAAGCCCACAGGTCAGAGACCCCAGTAGGGGATCTGCTGCGGTGCTGCACACTTTGATAAATTAACCTTGATGACATAGGACATGGACGTTCTCAGTGATATTTGGGGTGCATTAATCACAGCTGAATTTGTCAGAGATCAATTCCTTGGCAGGTTAGATCTAGAGAGAGATGGAGAGAGAGAGGCAGTGAGAGGCCCCAAGTTAAATTTCAAGGCCCTAAACTGTCCATGTCAAAAAGGACTAAAACTTTGACTAGAGTAGCAATACAGGAAATATTGTGCCAAATTAAGTTGCACCAGTGGTGTTTAGGACAATCACATCATGCCTCTGCAGACATGCAAGTGCAGCAGAGAGACAGTGTGATTGGTGTGGCTTAGTCGAGTGCATGTGAATACCTGTAGGAACCAGTCTCACAGGTCAGCCTGCCAACAGCAAGTGCCACAGGGACGATGAAAGACACCAGCCTTAGATTCAGAAGAAAGGAGTTTTTATTCCATGCATTGACATCTGCTTATGTTACCCTGGGCTCGTTTATCACCACCCCCCTCCCTGCCCCCGCAATAACTGTCAACTCTTTATTGGCTACAGAAGAGGAGCAGATTTGACTGATAGGTCTTTATTTTTCTTATTAATAGTAAGAAATTTTGCCTGTAAATATTAGCTACTAGTGACAACTCATAGTGTGTAAGCTAGCAAAACTGTATGAAACAGAAAATAAGAACAATTCCAGGTGACGCAGTGGTAAAGAATCTATCTGCCAATGGAAGAGACACGGTTCAATTCCTGGGTCAGGAAGATCCCCTGGAGGAGAGCATGATAACTCTCTCCAGTATTCTTGCCTTGGAAATCTCATGGACACCTGGAGCCTGGTGGCCTATATAGTTCCTGGAGTCACAAAGAGTCAGACACAATTTAGTGACTAAATAATAGCAACCAATATTCTTGCTTTTCAAATCTGAACCAGATACAAAATTGAATTTTTAATGAAGGGATCCCATTCCCTTGCTACTCAAAGTGTGGTGACACTGGAAACATCTTAGAACTGGAATCTCAGCTCAGGGCCCTCCCCAGATTTTCAGAATCAAATCTGATCCTTGGGTGATCTGACTGCAGAGTGATGTTTGAGAAGCATTGCCCTGGATCATGGCTAGTATGTAAAATTCACAAAAATCTCACCTCGAGTTATCTTCACATTTGGCTTAGTGCCAGGTGCGTGGCAGGGGGGCCACACAGTTGGAAGAGAGCTGGATGGATGGATGCTTTGGGCAAGGGCCTCTTGCATTCCTGAACTTGCTTTTCATGAGGATGTATGATTCTTCTGGCTCCTCTTTGCCCCATCACTTACTCCTTCTCAGGAGTAGCATCACAGCATTGATTAATTCTAGAAGAAAAACTAGGAATGCTTTGTTTAGTTTCTGCCTTCTTTCTCTGGGAATTAGCTGCCCACCAGGAGCACGCATTCTTGCTTTCCTCCAGCCCGCCCTCCCCTGCTTCCCTCCTGGAGGAAGCTGGCCCTCGTCCAGCCCTGTGTATACTGCGGCTGCCTGCCTGAGCCTGCCTAATTCTGGCCTACCTTAGAAAGTCCATCTGATGCTCTACGCAAGCTACATCTTCCACCCTTGCTGTCATCAGAAATAAAGATGGTTATGCTTTGCCTTCTTTTACACTGTGTTCAGAAATTGGGTGTGAAGGTGATACCATTATTTAGATGCCTTCAATCATTCCAACAATTATCAGCAGCTCTGAACCTTTTTTTTTTTTTTAATTTTTACTTGGAGGATGATTGCTTTACAGTTTTGTGTGGTTTTTGCTGTACAACAGTGTGAATCAGTCATAGGTATACACATGTCCCCTCCCTTCAGAGCCTCCCTCCCACCCCACCTCATGCCAACCCTCTAGGTCATCACAGAGCACCAAGCTGAGTTCCCTGTGCTATACAGCTGCTTCCCGTTAGCTGTCTATTTTACAAATGCATATATGTGTGCATGCTCAGTTGCTTCAGTCAAGTCCGACTCTTTGCAACCCTATGGACTGTAACCCGCCAGGCTAAATAATAGCAACCAATATTCTTGCTTTTCAAATCTGAAGCAGATACAAAATTGAATTTTTAATGAAGGGATCCCATTCCCTTGCTACTCAAAGTGTGGTGACACTGGAAACATCTTAGAACTGGAATCTCAGCTCAGGGCCCTCCCCAGATTTTCAGAATCAGAATCTGATCCTTGGGTGATCTGACTGCAGAGTGATGTTTGAGAAGCATTGCCCTGGATCATGGCTAGTATGTAAAATTCACAAAAATCTCACCTCGAGTTATCTTCACATTTGGCTTAGTGCCAGGTGCGTGGCAGGGGGGCCACACAGTTGGAAGAGAGCTGGATGGATGGATGCTTTGGGCAAGGGCCTCTTGCATTCCTGAACTTGCTTTTCATGAGGATGTATGATTCTTCTGGCTCCTCTTTGCCCCATCACTTACTCCTTCTCAGGAGTAGCATCACAGCATTGATTAATTCTAGAAGAAAAACTAGGAATGCTTTGTTTAGTTTCTGCCTTCTTTCTCTGGGAATTAGCTGCCCACCAGGAGCACGCATTCTTGCTTTCCTCCAGCCCGCCCTCCCCTGTTTCCCTCCTGGAGGAAGCTGGCCCTCGTCCAGCCCTGTGTATACTGCGGCTGCCTGCCTGAGCCTGCCTAATTCTGGCCTACCTTAGAAAGTCCATCTGATGCTCTACGCAAGCTACATCTTCCACCCTTGCTGTCATCAGAAATAAAGATGGTTATGCTTTGCCTTCTTTTACACTGTGTTCAGAAATTGGGTGTGAAGGTGATACCATTATTTAGATGCCTTCAATCATTCCAACAATTATCAGCAGCTCTGAACCTTTTTTTTTTTTTTAATTTTTACTTGGAGGATGATTGCTTTACAGTTTTGTGTGGTTTTTGCTGTACAACAGTGTGAATCAGTCATAGGTATACACATGTCCCCTCCCTTCAGAGCCTCCCTCCCACCCCACCTCATGCCAACCCTCTAGGTCATCACAGAGCACCAAGCTGAGTTCCCTGTGCTATACAGCTGCTTCCCGTTAGCTATCTATTTTACAAATGCATATATGTGTGCATGCTCAGTTGCTTCAGTCAAGTCCGACTCTTTGCAACCCTATGGACTGTAACCCGCCAGGCTCCTCTGTCCGTGGGATTCTCCAGGTAAGAATACTGGAGTGGGTTACCATGCCTTCCTCCAGGGGATCGTTTTACATCCTGACCTAGGGATGGAGCCCACGTCTCCTGCGTCTCCAAATGGTAGTGTGTAAATGCCAGTGCTACTCTCTCTATTCACCCCACCTTTTCCTTCCTCTGCTTGCAATCCTGAATCTTGTTTCAGCCGGTCACTAATGATTAATCCTCTTCAGTCCCCTGTAATGTGAGGTGACTGGGTGACATCAGTGGTCCCCATACTTGAGTCAGCTTTAGAATTATCCATGGAGTTGAGAAAACAGTATATAGATCAAAATCTACACATCTGCATTTTGCAAAGGTGATTCAGGGATGTAAGCCTGGAGACTGTCATTGTTCTTGTACTCAACTTGTAGTCCATCTTCCAACACTGTAGGTACCACATAGGTGCTTATTAGAATTGTAGAATACTTGGCTTTGCCTCAGATATGCTGAATCAGGATCTACATTTTAACAGGTTCTCCATGTTTTTGGTGTCTCAGAGGTTAAAGCGTCTGCCTCCAATGCGGGAGACAAGGGTTGGATTCCTGGGTCAGGAAGATCCCCTGGAGAAGGAAATGGCAACCCACCTCAGTATTCTTGCCTGGAGAATCCCATGGAGAGAGAAGCCTAGTAGTTTACAGTCCATGGGGTCGCAAAGAGTCAGACATGACTGAGCGACTTTACCTTCATGTTCAACAGGAAGAAATCTTGCCTAGAACAATATTATCCCAATAGTCTCTGCAACCACTGGGATTTTATTTTCATTGCTCTGTCTCTGGCTCCTTGCATGTAACAAAGTCTTCAATAAATATTTATTGAGCAAATTAGTCAATTCTCTGTTCTGTTCCCTGGAATGTGACAATGGCTTAAACACTTGATTATGATCATATGTGTTTATCCTGTAATAAGTAGGAGACAGAGGCGTCAGTCTCTCTCTTTGGTCACTTAGAGTTAGAACAACACTGAGTTCAAAATTTTACTCACCTCAAGCTCCCTTCTCCTTTCTGAATTCTGATAATAATTTGATGAGAAAAAATCTTCTAGGACATTCCATCCCTCAGCTTACAATTATTTCCCTTCTGATTTTTCTTTTGCCAAATTCAAAGGACTCTTCTCAGAGTTTTAGTCCTACACCTCATTCTGGAAACTTTTAACAGTATTTTAACAGTATTCATTACTCTTTCCTTCTAAAATTTTTCTTCAATTGGCTTTCATGATATAAGATTTGTTTGCTCTGTTTTTGATCACTTCTTGTTAATTTTTTTTTCATGACAGTCTCCTCAATTTTTTAAATAAAAACAAACCATTGTTTATGATATAGCTGAATTATCATCTTCAGAATGAAGATCTGAAGTCTCTACCATCTCTTAACTACATTAAGAACAAATCATCATTTAAATTTGTTCTAGTCATTTTATATGTGGTTAGAAAGAGATCAAAATGAAAACATCTCACATTCCACAGCTGAGTTTAGCAGGTCTGGCACAATTTTTCCAACAAAGAAAAATGGTTAATAAATAAATTTTTACATAATGGGAAACAACTTTGTTATACAGGAGGAGGAATCGATCACAGGGGTGGTCTATGAAAGAAAATTACAGCACAGGATCTTTAAAGAAACTCCAGATTACTGAGACTTGTCCTGCTGCAGATATTAATTCAGAAGTTCTGAGACTGGAGCAGAGGGCTGATATTTAAAATGAAAATATCACTCAGACAATTCAAAAGCACACATGGTTCTTGTTCAGTTGCTAAATTGTGTCCAACTCTGCCACTCCGTGAACTGCAGCTTGCCAAGATTCCCTGTCTTTCACCATCTCCCAGAGTTTGCTCAAACTCATAATCATTGAGTCAGTAATATCATCCAACCATCTCATCCTCTGTCTCCCCCTTCTCCTCTTGCACTCAATCTTTCCCAGCAGCAGGGTCTTTTCCAGTGAGTCGACTTTTTGCATCAGGTGGCCTAAGTACTGGAGCTTCAGTTTTTCAACACCAGTCCTTTTAATGAATATTGAGTTGATTTCTTTAGGATTGACTGGTTTGATATCTGTGCTGTCCAAGGGACTCTCAAGAGACTTCTCCAGTACCACAGTTCAAAAGTATCAATTTTATGGCCCTCAGTCTTCCTTATTAGTTTCTACTGAAATGTCTAATTTTATAGATAAGAATGTCCGTTCAGGACAAATTCAAAAATCTAACTAGTGACCATTATTAAGAAGGCTTTTTTAATTTTATTCTGCTAGCTAAGCATTAAGGAACCAAACAGAGCATCTGACATTTTGTGGTGAGGGGAGAAGGAAAAGTCAGGCACACATACAAAGCTGACAAAAATTCTAGTGGCTGAGTCTAACCATTGCCTAATACCACACACATGAATGACCTTGGCTCTGACTGGAGATTAAAATCTGATTATAAAGATGGCTTAACTGAAAAAGCCATTATAAACATGTTTCAATCATTTTGAAGATAATTATAGCACCATTTTTTAGTCATTTCACAAGTAGCAGGAATAAAATTAGACTTTTTTTCATGTAGGAAAGGAAAAGAAATACCTGAAACTTTATGACTAGATCTTCATTTGGTTTATTAGCCGTTATTCCTGAAATATTGCCAAACCAATGCATTATTCACAGTCAGGCTCAGGACATCATAAAAGGTTACCACATTGAGTTAACAGAGGCACTTAATTCTTCTGTCTCCACGTGTCTGCAGTGCCTGGTGAATTTATGGGCTCAAGCCAGGTGTTCTAATTCATTTCAACAGGTGTTCTCAAATTTCCTTCTTCTACAATTCTGTGGCAAATAGTATTTCTTTGTCATGTCAATTTGTATACAATAACAAACGCTGTTGTTCCTTGTGTCTGAAATGAGACACAATTGCTTTGCTTGTGTAGGACGGAGACAGTTTGGTGACATTTACTACAGGACAGGCTATGCCTCTTTACTGAAAGACTGGTGGAACATTCTGGTGCTCGATCAATACTTTTTGACTGTCTTCCCAGCTGTTTATTCAGCAGATCCCTGCTATATTTCATGATGAGAAATTGTGCCTTATTCTTTTTTTCATGCCAGTCTATACTTATTCCACTTTTCAGCACTTAATTCAGTATTCTTTTGGTCAACCCTATGTCTCAACAATACATCCAGGAGGAAAAATCCTTGCTAAGCTTTTAAGCATTTAAATGACTACATTGACCCTAAGTAAGTCCCAATATTTCAGAAGACTCCTTTTATTTTTTCCAGATTCTGCATCTACATGAAACTTTTGCTATGATTTCCATTTACCTGGCTTTCAATTCACAGTGAAAATGCTTCATGTAGGTTCTGTTTGGGTGGCAATATTCTGTGTCTAGAGTTTGTAGCATTTAAGTTTAATAAGCACAAGACAAGTATAAAGTCTCTACAACCAAAATCTTGGACCATCATTCAAGCACTACCAAAACTAAAGCCACTTTTTTTTTTTCCATTTTGCAGACGAGCAAACAAGGATTATGAGTTTTAGTAACTCTCCCAAGGAGAAACATTTAATAAGAGACTAAATTCTCTGAGACCAACTCTAGTTGCTATAAATTCTGTGTAACTAGCAATTGTTAGAGTATCTTTTCCAGATGTTGCTGAGTGATACACTTCAAAGATCAATAATCTAGAGAATAAGAAAAGTGAGTGATAGTTTTTTCATAATTCATGTCACAGTGTGTTCAGCATATCTCAGGCACCTACTAGGCAACAAATAGATGGGAGATTCAGGGATGAACAAGAGCTCATCCCTCAGGAAGCTTTTAGTTTAGTTCCATGCTCTTCAATATAACTGCTAGTCACCTGTGGCTATTTAAAAGTGTTGAAAGTAATTAAACTTAAATAAAATTAAAAATTACATTCCACAGTTAGATTGGCCACATAAGTGTTCAGTAGAGACGTGACTATCCTATAATATCGGACAGTGTAAATATAGGTCATTTTCATTATAACAGAAAATTCTATGAGCACTGCTTATTTGGAAGTCTGTGTAATGAACCATATGAGTAAAACTATGGCAAATGGTTCTATCTTCTGATTTGACATGGTTGACAAGAGATATTCACTCTTTACTACACTGACTTTACCATGTTTATTAATTAAACCTTCAAAGTCAACACAGTAGTGGAGAAAAAACGTTGCTGAATATACTGAAAAAAGAGGCAGGCACACACTAGAATTTAGCACAGGCAATTAGTATTGCAATGCAAGTTTTCCTACTAAAATTATGGTGAAACATTAAAATGCACCCATCTGTATATTACAATGTGGGGGCGGTGGCACAGGGCCTGGGGGAGGGGTTTGGGGCAGGACTGCAATCTTCTTTGTGGAAGCTCATCAGAAGATGGTTCATCTCAAAGTATGCTAAATTAAAGTCATTGCTCTCAACTAACCTGAAACAACCATAAAAGGGCTAAACACAGACATGACATATTAACTGCCACAGTTCCTTATTTAGGAAACCAAAGAGTATAAAATCAAATTAAAATATATCATCTCTGCTGCTGCCTCTTCTAGTGCTGTGCTTTCTGGAACTTCCTTTTCTAAACTTGACCTTCTACTGCTCTTTTGCTGCACAATAGCCAGTTCATTGGATCAGAGGTTGACTTTTAAAGCATAGTTTGTAACTTAGATTTTATTTATCTCTTTCTTTTTGTCAATTAGTGTACAAAATGAAAGAAAATGGTGCTAATGGAGCAGGTAGCTCTATTATAATGTGAAGTCATTTAGATTTTATGGCTGTTTCTGCTACTAATCCTGTGAGGTAGTAGTCAGGTGAAGGGAAATTGGAAAGGTCAGAGACGGGGTATGCTGAGTGGAAATACAAGCACCATGCTCATCTATCTTTAATGTTTAAAGCAAACTATTAAGCAAAGGCTTGGAATAGGGGTCTCAACCCTGCCTTTGAATGTGTACACATAAGCAAAATAACTTTTTATAATGCTACAAAATGTGCTCATGACTTCAGCTTCTGCCTGAATAAGCCTACTTAGAAACCAGGAAGATACTTTAAGTTTATTCCTGCTCAGAATGCTCATTCCTGTGCTTCCCTCTCCATTGGGCTGTCAGGCAGCTTGGGTGACTGGTAAACCAGGTCTGTATCACTCATGTTAAGCAAACAGGTCAATTCAGGCTTTAATAGCCAGGAGAAAGATAAGACCAGGGTCACAAAGGGACAATGTACTGAACCAAGCAGCCAACTGCTGGGTATTTCTTGGCCAACAAGGTGGGCTTTTGTTGTGGCTGCCAGTTTGGTTGTAGACATCTATACTTTCAATCAACATGGGTACCTTTTGTAGGGAATAAATTCTTTGGTTAGAGTTTTTTTCCTCCATTCCCAGCATTTTTACCTCCAGCCACTTCATGCATTCACACACCCTACCTAGCCTTTGAGATGTTAGATTTTCAAATCCTTGATGTCTTTTACAGAGGTTTATCAGAAAAACAGATTTGCTTACAAATAACAATCTTTCAAGTACACATACTAAACAATTATGTTAAAAATCTTAAAAATTGGAGATATTCTATACAAGGTTATTTATAATCATCATGTTTCATGTCAAACATGAAAAACATACAAATTTGTGTGAATTAGGCTCAGACCATAAATCCCTGAGCTAGGTATGTTTCTATATGTGGCTGGGACTGAGTGACTTCACTTTCATGCCTTGGAGAAGGAAATGGCAACCCACTCCAATATTCTTGCCTGGAGAATCCCAGAGACGGAGGAGCCTGGTGGGCTGCCATCTATGGGGTCGCACAGAGTCGGACACGACTGAAGCAACTTAGCAGCAGCAGCAGCAGGGGACTCTGTTTGCTAAATCCATCATTTCCTATCATTTCCATATCATGACTCTTAAGGATGCCACAGGCAATATTATATTCTCCCTTACTATTGTGCCAAAGAACTATTGCTTCTATTAAGGCTTTGCTATTCCTTCCGCAATTGGTTTCCACTTCTCTCCATTAGGGCCTTTTGCTGTGGGCCTCTCATTCCACACTTCTTCAAAGATTATCTCCTCTAGCTTCTGCTACTTCTCTGCTGGCTGCTGTGTTTCTCCCGCAGTCAGATTCAGCCTGGCCACACATCTTTTTTGCTGTGGGCCTCTCATTCCACACTTCTTCAAAGATTATCTCCTCTAGCTTCTGCTACTTCTCTGCTGGCTGCTGTGTTTCTCCTGCAGTCAGATTCAGCCTGGCCACACATCTCAGTCATCACACACACACTCCCTGAGTAACTTGCTGTCTGCCCCTGTGATCGCTCTCTCATGCCTCCAGACACGTGAACTGGTCTCGACTTTCTCATCTTCATCTCCTCCTGGGGAAGGCTGCTTCTCCATTCCTGCAGCTTGATATCCATCATTCCCTCAGTTCCCTCTTCCTTCATCCTCCCAGGGTTATAGAACAAGCTGTTATTTTTAGTCTTAGAAGCAAGTTGTTCATGTGACTGAACAGGGTAGGAGAATGAACGCAAAGCAGGTGAGTAATGATGCAAACTGGCTACATATGTCCTCTGTCTGCCAAAAGCGTGTGTGTTACAGTCCAGGCCTCTTTACCGGGAGAAAACTGGAAATGCTGCAGTTCTGTTTATCCCTGAACTCTTCCTGGTGGAGGAGCAGGTGGACGTGAAGTGCATCTCTCTCTACCGATCCATCAGGAACACACCTTCAACACAGAAGTGCATGCAGAACACCCACTGAGAGCACACAGGAGTGCCTGACCAGTGGAAGAGAAGATATAGACCCACACAAAACTCGGTAGGACAAAGGAACTAGCGGGGGGAAACAGGAGTGTTTGTAGGACTGGACCTGCCCTCAGCGGGTGAGGAAACTGAAGCAGGGATCCAATCCCCACATCGGGGCGATTGTCTGAGTCAGAGGAGAAACTTTTAAGGCTGGGAGTGAAATAGCTGATCTGTGGCAGCCTAAATGGAATGGGAATCAGACAGTTTTTGCCTCAACCATATATAGGGTGGACAGGGACACAGGTCCCTGGAAGGCACAGCAGCTGGGAGCTGGAGTTCAGGGATTGTGGAGTGATTCCCAGGGTGAGTTCTGCTGTTGTCTGTGGACAGATGGATCCAGGGGATGTGAGACAGGAGACTGTGGTGGGAAATGACTGTGGAGGAAAGCCAGGCAGCCGTGGAAGCAAGGTGATACTGCTGAGTCGAGCATAAGGGATGAACTCATCACCATAGCCTCTCTCTCCCCACATACCAGCATTGGCAGCTGAACAATAGAGGTTGGCCCATCAAAACTCTTTCAAAAAATTGCAGAGGAAGGAGCACTTCCAAACTCATTCTACGAGGCCATGATCACCCTGATACCAAAACCAAAGACAACCCCAAAAAAGAAAACTTTAGGCCAATATCACTGATGTATGTAGATGAAAAAATCTTCAACAAAATTTTAGCAAACAGAATTCAGCTATACATGAAAAAGTTCATACACCATGATCAAGCTGGGTTTATTCCAGGGATGCAAGGATTCTTCAATATACAAAATCAATCAGTGTGATACACTAAATTAACAAATTGAAAGATAAAAAAGCATATGATAATCTCAATAGATGTAGAACAAGCCTTTGACAAAATTCATCACCCATTTATGATTAAAACCCTTCAAAAAATAATCATAGAAGGAACCTGCTGCTGTTGCTGCTGCTAAGTTGCTTCAGTTGTGTCCAACTCTGTGTGACCCCACTGATGGCAGCCTACCGGGCTCCTCTGTTCCTGGGATTCTCCAGGCAAGAACACTGGAATGGGTTATCATTTCCTTCTCCAATGCATGAGAGTGAAAAGTGAAAGTGAAGTTGCTCAGTCATGTCCAATTCTTTGCAACCCCATGGACTACAGCCCACTAGGCTCCTCCATCCATGGGATTTTCCAGGCAAGAGTACTGGAGTGGGGTGCCATTGGCTTCTCCTCAAATCATAAAGGCCATATATGATAAGCCTACAACAAACATTATTCTCAGTGGTGAAAAATTGAAAGCATTACCCCTAGGATTAGTAACAAGACAATGGTGTCTACTTTCACCACTATTATTTAACATTGTTCTGGGAGTCCTAGCTACAGCAATCAGAGAAGAAAAAGAAATAAAAGGAATCTAGATAAGAAGAGAAGTAAAGCTCTCATTGTTTGTAGATGGAATGATACTGTACACAGATACCCTAAAGATAGTATCAGAAATTTACTAGAGCTAATCAATGAATTTAGCAAAATTGCAGGATACAAAATCAGTACACAGAAATCATTTACATTTCTATATGCTAATAATGAAAAGTCAGAAAGAGAAATTAAGGAATCAATCCCATTCACCACTGCAACAAAAAGAATTAATTATCTAGGAATAAACTTACCTAAGGAAGCAAAAGAACTGTACACAGGAACTTATAAGACACTAGTGAAAGAAGTCAAAGATGACATAAACAGATGTAGAGATATTCCATGTTCTTTGGTAGGAAAACTCAATATTGTGAAATGACTATATGACCAAATGCAATCTACAGATTCAATGTGATCCCTATCAAATTACCAATAGCATTTTTCAGAGAACTAGAACAAAATTTTTCACATTTCATATGGAAACACAAAAGACCCTAAATAGTCAAAGCAGTCTTGAGAAAGAAGAATGAAGCTGTAGGAATCAACCTTCCTGACTTCAAACTATACTACAAAGCTACAGTCATCAAGACAGTATGGTACTGTCATAAAAACAGAAACATAGACCAATGGAACAAGATAGAAAGCCTAGAAATAAACCCATGCACTTATGGGTACCTTATTTTTGACAAAGGAGGCAAGAATATACAACGGGGCAAAGACAGCCTCTTCAATAAATGCTACTGGAAAAACTGGACAGCTACACATAAAACAATGAAATGAGAACACTTCCTAACACCATGCACAAAGATAAAACAGATTAAAAGCCTAAATGTAAGGCCAGAAACTATACAATTCTTACAGAAAAACATAGGCAGAACACTCGATGACATAAATCAAAGCAAAATCCTATTATGACCCACCTCTTAGAGTATCGGAAATAAAAACAAAAGTAAACAAGTAAGACTTGATTAAACTTAAGAGCTTTGGCACAGCAAAGGAAACTTATTATAAACAGAGTGAGAAGACAGTCCTCAGAATGGGAGAAAATAATAGCAAATGAAAGAACTGACAAAGAATTATTTTCCAAAATATACAAGCAGGTCATGTAACTCAATGCCAGAAAAACAAACATCCCAATCAACAAGTGGGAAAAAGACCTAAAGAGACCTTTATCCAAAGAAGACATACAGATGGCTAACAAACACATGAAAAGATGCTCAACATCACCCAT